>JAFISE010000130.1:0-83809 GCA_022560025.1 Stagonosporopsis chrysanthemi | reverse complement strand
GCCCCGGCCCCCCCCACGCGCGAGGCGCCACCCCCCCCCCCCCCTCCCCCCCCTTCCCCCCCCCGCACACCCCCCCCCCCCCCCCCCCCCCCCCAAGCCCCAGCCGCCCCTGCCAGACCGCCGCTTGCGCTGCACACGACCGCCAGCTTGCGCCGCCCGTATCTCCACACCTCCGCACCCACCGCGCCCTGCGGCACCACCCGCCCAGATGGCTCAGCCGTGGGACTACATCGCAAAGATTGTGTCTTTGGGCGACTCGGGCTGCGGCAAGTCCAGCGTACGTCCGCCTCCCCCTCGTCACCACCACCGCCCTAACCATGCTCCAGCTGACTGTGCGCCTCTGCGAAGGCCGCTTCTCCCCCCACCACGACGTGACCATCGGCGTCGAATTCGGCTCGCGCATCGTGCCCGTCGGCCCGCCCGCCTCGCACGCCCTCAGCATCAACAACCCCTCGGCGTCGTCGCCTCCCCCCTCGCCCTCGAAAAAGGACCCCGCCCAGAAGCACATGAAGCTCTCGCTGTGGGACACGGCAGGCCAGGAGACGTACAAGAGCATCACCCGCAGCTACTTCCGCGGCGCCTCGGGCGCCCTCCTTGTCTTTGACATCTCGCGCAAAAACACCTTCCTCAGCGCCACCAGCTGGCTGCACGACCTGCGCCAGATCGCAGAGGAGGGCATCGTCGTCGTGCTCGTCGGGAACAAGAGCGACTTGGCCGCCTCGTCGACCGTGTCCGACGCCGACGCCGACGCAAAGAACAAGAGGCAGGTCACCCGCGACGAGGCCGAGGAGTGGTGCAAGGCGAACGGCGTCATGCAGTATGTCGAGACGTCGGCCAAGAGCGGCGACGGCGTCGAGCGCGCCTTTCTCGAGGTCGCCGAACGCATATATCAGAACATCGAGGCCGGCAAGTACGATCTCAATGACCGGAGGAGCGGCGTCAAGGGACCAGGCGCGGGCGGAGGCAATCGCGCCGGAATCAGCCTGGGCATGAATGATGCCGCGAAGAGGGGGAAACAGCAGGGCTGGGGAGGCGGCTGCTGCTAGATCCCCGCCGAAGACTTGATATTAGGGTGGACGTAGTCGAGGGGCCACCACCAGCAATCGCGCACCCGGTCCTCCTCCCAGACGTCAATTCGTGGGACCATGTAAGTTTTTGTGCTTGGAAATAGCATTAGTCCGGCGTTTTGAGGGTATTATCTTTCCCGCTTTTTTTTTTTTTTGCTGCCTCCTCATACCGCACACATCACATCACATATACACACTTTACTGTAATAGACTCGTTCCTATGCCATCGCAGTGCAGTGCAGTGCATTGTGGTTGCTTTTCTTTGCTTTGCTGTACATACTCTTCTGAACGGGCGGGCGGGCGGGCGGGCGTCTGCTCCATCACCCACTCAACCAACTACCCAACAGCTTTGATTTTCTCAACCTCGGAGCTTACTTGGCAAACTCGCTGCACTCACAGCCCCTCTTCTGCGTCGTTGTTGTCGTCGTCTTTTGCGTCGTCTTTTGCGTCGTCTTCTGCGTCTTCCTCGTCGTCATCACCACCGTCGTCACCATCGTCGTCACCATCGTCGTCGTCCTCCTCCTCATCTTCCACGCCATACGCAACAAGCACACACTCCTCGGCCATCCACCAGCTCCTCAACCGCTTCTCGCCCAGCACATCCCCCCCCTGGAGCAAGACCTGCGTATCGCTCCTGAGCCTGCGCGCTTCTGCGTCCGCATCCGCACCACGCTGCACATCACCCTCCACTTCCCCGCCAACCGACCCCTCCACCTTCGCGCCAACATCCCCCTCCCCATCCCAGATTTCCACCTCCTCCACCCCAACCCCGACCCCGTACACGCCCTTGCACAGCGCCACAAGCCCCAGCTCGCTCTCCACCATGGCCCCCGGCTGGAGCACGGGGAGCCTGCGCTGCAGGACGCCCGACCACGAGAGGCGCTTGTCGAGATCGAGCGCCGCGGGGTGGGCGAGGAGGGCGAGGTGCGGCGAGATGCGGAGGAGCGGGGAGATGGGGCGGGGCGAGCGGTTGGTGATGCGCGTGGTGAGGGTGAGGAAGGTGTCGATGGGGGCGGAGAAGCGGGTCGGGGAGAGGAGGGTGGCTGTTGGTGCTGGCGCTGTGGCTGAAGACGGGGGCGAGGAAGAAGTGATGGCGCAGCGGATGTCGATGTCGGGTAGCTGGAGCGCCGACACCATCCGTGGCGTTAGGCGCAGCGAGCGCAGGTCCATCTCCCCGCCGCGGCCGCTGGACTCGCGCCAGTGCCCGCGTACGTACTGGAGGAGGTTGTGCCGGAACCAGAAGGCTTCCCGGCTTGCGCGCTCCGTCTCGGGGCTGATCTTGCTCGTGCTGACGACGAACTGGCGCTGGTTTGCTGGGTTGAGCGAGGGGACGGGGGAGTGCGGGTCCGCGATGTAGATGCGCGGGAGCACGATGGCGAGGCGATGGACGTGGCCCGGTTGGATCTCTTCGGTGACAGTGTACGTGTTGTCCCAGGAGTCGGAGTCGGAGGGGGAGGGGGACAGGGTGGGCGGTGCGCGGACTTCCAGTGTCGTAGTTAGCGGGTTGGGCCACGAGTTGCGCAGGTCGAGGAGCAGCAGGCAGTACGAGTCGCTGTGGCCGAGGGTGCGCAGGTGCTGGAAGAAGGCGGTGTGGTTGGAGCTGGTTTTGGTGAGGAGCGAGGCGGATAGGGGGGACTGGGCATTCAGGCTTGACCAGGCGAAGGAGTCAGAGAGGGGGACTATGTCCGGGCGCTGTAGCTGGACGCTTGCGTTGACTGTGATTGAAATAGGGACTGAGACCTGGCGAGTGAAGAAGCGGTCTTGGACTTCTGAGCGTCGTTTGCCGAGGTGTGCATAGTCGATCTGGATCACAGCATCTGTAAGGCGGGTTCGGCCGACGACCTCGATGGTGAAGTTTGCTTCAGCGCCGGGCGCGATGTCAAATGATTCCTCCTCGTCGTCTTTGCACCAGTGTAGAGAGGGGAAGTGTGCTAGCTGTGTCTCCAGCTCGTGCAGCTCAGCAATAAGCAAGCCTTTTTCGGTAAGAGCAGACTGCATCGCTGTGGTTGCCGAGTCCTGGAAGGTGATGTGCACAAAGTCAACTGCTGTAGTCGCAGACATGTTCTTGACAGATACTGTGAATCGCTTGCGCTCTCCCTCAAGAACCATAAGCGCTGATTGAGGTAGTGAGATCTTGGACACAGCGATAATGGGTTGTTCCGGGATGACGCTGAAAGTCAGTGTCTCTGGCTGTGGTGCGGACGACGCGTTTCTTGCAAGTGTAGGATCCACTGCTGTCGACGGTCGCGTAGCCGGCGCGCCCAGGCATGCCTTCAGACCTATCCGCTTCATCTTGGATTCTCTGGTCGGTCTCCAAGGCTGCGGAAAGATGGGAAACAGACGCTCCCGGCACCCAATCACTTTGATATAGCAACCAATGATCTTCATCGAGCCGGAAGTGAGTGCTCTTCCTGTGATTTGGAATTTCTGCGTTCTGTACGGACCCAGCAGGAAGTATTCTTCCTTGCCAACAAACTCGATGCCATCTGCTGCAATCCTCAGAGAATGCACCTCAAGCTCGAAGTCGTAGGGGTTCTGCAACGCTAGTACGAAGCGATAGTCTTCGTTGGCGACAAGCACGGTCTCAGTGGCGACAGTCTGCGGCTTCTTCAACCAGGGATTGTGCAAGAAAGGCCCGTCTTTCTCAGACTTTGCCAGTTGCAGCTCCGCAGGGCGGTGTTCTGTCAGTCGTAGAGGCGTTGGCTCCTCCAAAATGAATAGTCCACGGAGCAGAAAGTCGTCCCAATACTCGGTCTCCACGTGCTGCAGGCCTAGCTTGCTCGCCGCCGCAACCGTGCGAGATATGTTTGAAAATAGCCTGGCCTGCTCTTCTCGGGGGAGGGAGACGAAGACATCGGTACTGTTGGCCCTTGGTGCTGTCCCAGGTCCGGCAACACGGAGCAGCAAAGCTGTGAAGTGGAGTACACCGTTGAAGTCAGGCAACGCTTCGCAGAAGTTCAGACACATGCGCAGCACTTCCAGCTTCAGGCTCAAACTCCCGAACGACTTCAACGTCGATATCTTCAGAATATGGTCGATCAGGCGCTGGCTCGTGGCATCGTGAGATGAGTCCAGTATCCCGGAAGCTGGCATGTCGAAGAAAGAACCCTTTGAATTTGGAATGCCGTAGATGCGACCAAGCAGACCGAGGAACTCATCGATGCCACTCTCGACTTCAGCCTCGCCAAGATGGAGAGCGCCGGCACCAGAAGGATGTCCGCCCACCATGTTGAGCGCCGCAAGGCCTGCAGCAGGATGAACACCCATTTCTGCTGCACCAATTTTCCGAGCTTGGACGAGGCCTGGTATCAACGATGTAATGAACTCTTTCATCACAATCGCTTTCTTTCGCTGCAAACCGAGGGAGGATAGCACAGATGCAACGCCTGCTAAGACCAGAACACGATCGGTAGGATTCATTCCTGCGGTCTCAACGGGTCCGGGGAGAGCTCTGAACAGCATCGTAGCGATATCGTTACGTGTTGGGTGGACGCTCAGCCTTGGGACCGAAAGCCTCGGCTTCTGTTCATACGGTGTGTTTCGAACCAAGTGTTGTAAGGAGTCGTAATCGAGGTATCCAGCAGAGAGATTCATAGCAGCCAAAAGCTTTGAGAACCTGATGACACATTCTGAGAGTGCTAGTGGTGGCATCGCTTCACCTGCAAAATTGGCCGCTCGGCTGTACATGTTCAGGATCATGTTCACCAGGTCTGGGAGGAGATGATTGAGGCTCTCCAGGGCCACCTCATGGCTAGACGGTCTCCCTGGTGCTGATACATCAGACATACTGTTTGATGGCGTATGCTCGGGTGATTTGGACGACTTATCGTATATGGGGAAGCATATTTGAGGTATCTGCCCAGGTTAGAATTGAAAGGTGCATGAGTGTTGCAATGCGTACCTGGAAGTCCATACCCGACCATGCAAATAACACCAAGCATACCATGATGTTCTCGAGAGCTTTTGCTTGCCACAAATGATCACTGTAGGCTCGAGCTCGAGTAGCGCCATCGGTAAGCTCTCTCATAGCCTCGTGCCAATGTCCGGCACACATGTATAAGGAGCCAATGACGATACTCACCCTTCCACGCCCCTTGTTGCGTGCACGCTCACCGACTCCGCCAGACCCAAAGCCCTGGATTGACACCCTGTCAGCACTCGCATCTCTATTCTTTGACGAGGAGGTGTTGTTCCGGGGTGGCGAAGTTGGGTTGTTGACACCCGATATCTCGTCGAAAGTAGTGGGCGGCGTGCGGGCCCCCTGGGTAGAGGGTGACCCAGCTCGGGGATCATCTGTCGGCAATGGCCCCCCCGATGATGGCAATACAGGCATTGACATACGGTGCAGGTCCTTTGACTGCAGACTAGATACGGGCGATTCGGGTCTGCTTGCTGCAGGCGTTTGCGAAGCTCGTCTTGAGAATGGAACTGTGCCCGATTCAGGGCTGGCCCAGCTGGGAGCGTTGTCTGCTGCTCCGCCATTTGAGGCGGGCGATGCAATGGTTGGCAATGCTTGCATTGACCGCGCAAGAGTCGTCATCTCTGCTAAGAGCGTCGAAGTCAAATCGCACATGATAGTTTTCAGAGTGGTTGTCTTCAGCTGCGCCATCGGAGGTATCAAAAGACTCTCGTGGGGCAATTGCGGATGCCGAGACTGTAACGTCGACTCGAAAACCATCACACAGTGGTGGTAAGCTTTCGGGAACTGCTCCCTGAGGTCTTCCGTTGCCGACATCAAGTTTTGTGCATCTTCGTCATCCCCCGTCGGCTCGACAGTTGAGCTGTCATTACTGGCACGTGACCTTTCCAGCCATGGGTACTCGGTTGCGTCCGAGATACCTATCACCAGCAGCGGCTCCCGAAACTGCTCAAAGGGTGACAAAGACAGTTGCGAAGCTGAAGGCAGCGATATTGACAAGTCATATAATAGGGTTCCATTAGGAAATGCAAGGGGAGAGAACATATCTGTGTTATGCCAAGATCAGTAATTGTCGGGCCTCAGACGCGGGTCTAGGGTTCGTACTCCTATCTGGCCGAGGATCGGGGCTAACATCTCCAAGTCGGACCAAAGACTGCTGACGCAGAAGGTCGACAAATGCTAAGAAGCGAGAACGTCTGATGCGGCCAACGGGGAGAAGCTGCGCTTTGATGCGCGCAGGGGCGATGAAGTCCATCGGAGAGAGGGGCTCGGCTGCCATCGCCACATTGGAGTCTGGTACGTGACTCGGCGGCCGAGGAGGGAAATGTTACCGCAAGTTGAAGACTACGTTGGCCTTTTGTTGCATCGCGATACCGCTTGGTGCACAGTAAACGGGTCAGGAGTTTTGGCTACATGGCGGTCACCGCCGCCGGCAGCATCTAGACTCCTTTAGTTTTAGCGCGAAACGCTACGGCGGGTGCTTCATGTACACATCACTCGCCAGACATACTTCTGCCTATACAATCACAGCATCGTCTCTCGCATCTTTCATTCTGACTCCTTTTGCATAGCGTGGCATGATTTGAGGCTTTGTCTTAGTTCTTCTATAGCCTTCCCGTTGTTTCGGTCCGTGGCTTTGCCACAGCCACCACAAACCTCACGCAAACTGGGAGGCAATACCTGTACTAATACCAGACCCTCCTGTACCCAGGGTCCTAGCGACGTTGTTTCTGGTGCAGCTGTTTTATTGTCAATATCTATCTCAGCAGCTGCCGCACAACCATCACTAGCTAGGAGGCAGCGGCATTGCCACTCGAGCATTGCCCCCAGGAAAGCGATACATCTGACAGCCGTCATACCAATACTGCAAGATGGCTACGATAGACTTTGCGCGATTGCGCAACCAGACAATGGCCGATGGCCTTGACAGCGAGGTTACAGTCAACACCAGAGCTTTGATAGACAAAGTTTTGGCCCGATATTCGAGCGAGCATACGACGTTGCGAGAGCTGATACAAAATGCTGCGGATGCGAAAGCCAACACCGTCACTATTAGGCTGGAGACTGACCCCTCACTGAGCATCCCGACGCCCCAGGGAGCCGAGGACCCTGTACTCCTCAGACACATTATTCAGAACCACACACTGAAGCGTCTGGTAGTTACGAATAACGGTCAAGCATTCTCTCCTGCCGACTGGAAGCGACTCAAAAGCATTGCAGATGGTAACCCTGACGAGACTAAGATTGGTGCGTTTGGCGTAGGCTTCTACAGCGTTTTCGCGGACTGCGACGAGCCATTCGTTGTTTCTGGAGATAAAACTATGGCCTTCTACTGGAAAGGCAACACGCTTTCGACCAAGATAGCATCTGTCCCTGCTGATCACGACACATCGTTGACCATCTTCTCTCTGGACTATCGGCAAGCGAATCCGGCGTCCCCGTCCTACAGTCCCTCGAAATTGCCAAACTTGCCGACACTCTGTCAGTTCTTGGCAACGAGTCTGACTTTCGTCGGGCTTGAGAGTATTGAGCTTCATGTGGATGATTACGTAGTTGCCTCTTTCTCGAAGAAGGTCTCTCCTCCAGAAGATATCCGAGTACCTCAAGGGCTCAAGACCGAGACGGAGGGTGGGCTTATGCGCGTGACAAACGTGACCAGACAGCACTCTCAGATTGACACAGAGTGGCTAAATGTCATGGCCACAGCACAACTACCTCCGAAGCGGGCTGCGGATCTCGTGCAACAGGAAGTCCGTAACGCGGGAACCACGCTAAGGAGCTTCTTCTCCAAATTCTCAGCCCCGGCTCCGCAACCCGCCGCGAAGGCTGCAAAGCCAGTCCCTACAGAGAAACATAGTTCAGACCAGGCGATCGCAGGCGAATCAAAAAGCACCATCTTCCTACAGGTCTATACTGTAGAAGCATCCACGAAGGTATCGCAGAAGTTCGCTGCCGAGATCGAACGAGCAACAAAGAAGTCACCCCCAAAGACGACAAAGATTGCCCTTTTAACCTCGCCGTATCAGGATCCTTCAGCTATGCTTTCGACTGGTTCTGGTAGTACTGCAGACTTATCTGCAAAAATATTTGCCGAAGTCTTACCCACGAAGTCTGGACGCATATTTATTGGATTTCCGACTGCTCAGACAACCGGGTATCTTGCCCATATCTCAGCGCCATCGCTTATCCCTACGGTAGAACGTGAGAATGTTGATATGAACGCACGATACATATCCACTTGGAACATTGAGCTTTTGCGCGTAGCTGGCCTAGCTTGTCGCATCTCCTATGTGTCTGAGATGGCTGAGATCCAAGCCCGTGTAAAGGTGGAAAAGGTTGAAGCTTTGATACCTAGGGCTATTTACACGCTTCAGCAATACACAGCGAATGCATCTCACCCCTCCACGGTGCTTGGTGAGAGGATTGACGAGGCATTCTGGAATTGTTCCAAGGAACGCTCAATAGCGATACTGTCGACCAAGGGCGTTATGGCAAGTAAGAACGTGCGCATGCCAGCGGAGACGCTGAGCTTCCTGAATGAGGTGCCTATGGTGCCTCAACAATTGGCCACTGAAGCTGTCACGTTCATGCTCAGTTTGCACAGAAGGGGGTTTATCACAGAGCTTACAATGCAAGACATACGCCAAGGACTAGAGTCCCGTGCGTTGAGTGAAGAGGAGCTGAGCGAGTTTATACGGTGGTGCGGCGCAAAGCTCGAGAGCGGCGAAATTGACATTCCTGGATCGCGCAGCTTGTTCGAGAACACTGTGGCAAACATCGACATCCAGCCTGAGAAGAACTCTGGGAGAATCCTAGCACTCGGCGACATCAGCACGTATGTGAACCCAGCTAGAATCACGCCAACACTCCCTCTGCCGCCTGATACAATCCCCTTCACTTTCACGAAGAACATGTCTGCCAAGCAACTACAAATGTTTGGTTGGATCGAGCTCTCCATGGTCCGGTGGCTTCGACATCTTACGACTCCGCCTCAGCTGGCTGAATTTACTTCATCGGAGACACTGGCTCTATCTGTTCTCAGTCTTGCGTCGAAGTGTTGGGAACAGCTTGATGGTTCTTCCAAGGAAACGGTCGTGAAGATTCTGACGCCACATACCATCATGCCCACGAAAGTAGGGCTGCGCCGCCCACAAGAATCATACTTTCCTACAGTCAAGCTATTCGATGATCTGCCGACAGTGAAGACTTTTGCTGGATCGAAGGAGAAATTTCTGTCGGCTTTGGGCGTCCGAAAGACCATTGACTTGCCTATGGTTTTTGATAGGATGCGCAGCAATGATACAGGTGCTGGCTCTGACAAATCGTCTTGGAACCACGTCGATTTGATCAAGTACTTTGCTTCAGTTATCGACGAGATACCTAAGAAAGATCTGGACCGGCTACGGGAAACGCCGTTCCTGCCAGGAGAGGGAAAGTTGGTCAAGCCTGGACAGATGTTCAAGGCCTCAGAACTCTACGCTCCGGATCAGGCTATTTTGTCGCTCGGCCTGACGCAAGCCAAGATACCGTTCGAGTTCAAACCCAACCTACGTGAAGGAGCTCTCTTACTACGCTTGGGACTGAAGCAATGGCCTGACTCTACCATGATTGCAAACATTCTTCATCGCGCTGGGCAGTCAAATGATCAGCAACTGTATCTTCTGGCCTTGGACTATTTCTTGCAGAACTATTACAAGAATAACTATGGTGCAGAAGTTCCAAAGTTCGCAGCCCTCACCTTTCCGATCTTGCCGACGGAGCAGGCGCCATTCCCAAACCTCGTTGCGCCCTTTCAATGTTACATGAACGAGAACGCAGCATGCTTGGGCTTCGCTATCTTGAGATCCGATCTTCGCCCACACACTGAAAAGCTCGGTGTCAAGCGGGATCCTCCAATCATGCCCTGTGTGCAACAACTGCTGAAGGCCCCGCCCAAGAGCAAGATCGATGCCGAGATGCAATTCGCATACTTTGCCAGCAGAGGAGCCGATCTAGATCAAGCCCGTGGGCTTGTGAGTAGCCTGACAACTGCCAACATTGTACCCATCTTCCGGCAATACTATCTAGATCCCAGTTGCAGTGGCTTCGAAGACAGTTCGAAGCGGCAAACCGGCAAGAGCGAGATGCGCATCCATCACTACAATCCACCCGAGCACGTCTTCGTTGGTCGTGATCAAGAATACCGAGGTATCCTCGACTACGTTCACTACGGCGCGGAAGCTACAGCATTCTTATTGAAGATTGGAGCGAAGCACGAGCCAAGTACTCGTGACCTTGCGGAGCTTCTGACATACAAGCCAGCTCGCTTCCTCAATACCATCGGTCAAGAGAAGTACCTTGACTTACTGCGGAAATTGGCGGAGCATGCTTCTACGCTATGGAAAGATAAAGCATTGGTCGAGAAGCTGGTGGCTTCCAGGGTGCTTCTTGGTTACAGAGACATCAAGGATGAGTCCAAAAAGGTAGAGGCGGCAGAGGATGATCTGGACGACTTCGATGAGCCAGGTGTACACCGCGAGTGGTCGCTGAACAGCGCCAGAGAGATTGTCATTATCGACGACGTCAACCATCTGTACAAATTCCGCGACTACATCATCGCAGCACCGCAGGAAGAGGCTCTCGAAGAGTTCTACGCGCGCTTTGGTGCACCGAAGATCTCGGACCTTGTCAAGACCAATCAGACCATTGGAGCTGTTGCTCGCGACCAGAGCCCTGCCATTCAATTACGCAAAGACATCTTGGAACGCGCTCGGCTATTTCTCCACGAGTACGAGCGTGATGGTTCTTCGAAGGCTATCAGGCATGATGCAAAATGGCTCGCTTCGAACTTGACTGTGCATTGCGTTTCTGATATCTCGATTCGCTACTCGCTCGCAGAGCGCAATGTCACAACGTCGTCCAAGAAATCTGCGATCATTGTGAAGATGCGGGCTGCTGGCTATGTTTTGAGCATCACGCCCAAGTATGATCTCTATGAAGTGTCAAAAGAACTGGTCAGGCTCTTGGTCTCTCGGCCGAAACAAAACGATACTATCGCTTTGGAGCGTATATTGACTGAGCCTTTGCGAAGGTTACAACAGAAGGGTATCAACGTCGAACGCATTCTTCGTCGCAAGGAGCACGAGGCTCGTATAGCAAAGCAGCAGGAGCTGGAGCAAGAGCAAGATGAACGTCAACGTGCGGCAGAACAAGCAAAATCTGCTGATACAAGGACCGGCCGCGCGGAGAACATGCCCCCACCAGCCACTCCAGAGAGGCCAAAGCAGATGCCCGGTGCGTTTGGCAATAGCCCGGACAACTCCATGGAACTTGCTAATAACGACAACCGCCAATCAATGGACAATGGATTGATTGGCAATTGGGCCAAAAAGCTGGGTTTCAAGAACACACCAGCACCATCGACAGATCACAAGGGCACCGATGGTCCTCAAATTGGTCGTGATATTCAAGCAACAAAGTCGAATATCCAGAATGCGATCAAGGAATGCAGGCCGGCTGGTCAACAGAACATCAACACGAAGCACCATCAAGATCCCACAGAGCTTGACAGGGGCGGTTACTGCAACGGCGAGCAGTGGGAAAACTTGCACAAAGCCTTTTCGGTTCCGTTCAACGGGAGACATGTTGACATTTACTACGGCCGTGATGAAGCTGCACCGCCTGCAGAACTGCAGCCACTACTCAATAGCTTCCTTCCCCTCATTTTCGGCTTGACCGGCATATTCCAGGTTAACCCTGCAGCCGTCAACATCTTCATTGATAGGAAGTCTAACACTGTTGCTTTCAACCTGAGCGGCAGTTTGTTCTTCAACCTGGCATGGTTCATAACTTTGCATGCACCTGACTTTGGCTCCCTGGAAGGGAGACTGCGCGCTCTGGACAGCTGGTTCTTCACTTACTGTCACGAATTGGCTCATAACTTGGTGGCGGACCACAATGCTAGGCACAACTGGTACAACCAGCAGATCGCGATCGAATACAGCCAACAGTACCGAGCGGCTTTGGAGGGTTTCACGAAAAATCTTTTGATTTGATTCTTCATTGGAACTTCATATGCCAGAGGAACAATGCGCAACAACTAGACATAGACGGTGCATGCCATAGCATACCACAGACACATACCCTTGCGGTTGATAAACATTCCATACATACTTCTTTCGTTTGTCTCTGCTTGCGAGGTAATCATCCTCTTACTTTGGCTCCTTACCTCAGTACTGCTCCTTCCGTTATTTGCGCCTAGGTCATGTCAGAAGTCTCACTTCGCTTCAGCGCACCTGCCAGAAGGTTCACGTAGTAAGTGAAGAGCGCTCGGGTGTCGTCATTGCGGGCACCAGAAATAGAAAGCCTCCACCACCCCCTCCTCTCACTTCCCCCACCACAACAACCGTCTCCCGTCTCAAGTTCTCAACCACCTTTCGGTGTTCGACAACATGCGATTCACCACCCTTTTTCTCAGCATCCTGGGCTGTACCGGTATTGCTGGCGCGCAGAATGGCAACGACCCTCTCGTTCTGAACAATCGCACTGGCCTGGCTCCTGTCGTGTACGACAGTTTCACCACATCCTACACCAGCACCCATGCACCCGTCCACTCTAGCGTCTTGGTCCCGCTTACCACTCCACCCATTCGCTCAAAGGCCTTCATCAAGCCCACACAATCTGTTCAGTGCTGGCACAACGGCTACCCGTGTGGCCGCTATGGCGGTTACCGCTCTCAGCGCTACGTCGTCGATTTTGCCCACGCGGCCTCGGGAGTTGCCCGTCGCGTCCCTCCACCAGAGTTCTTCAGCACGCGTTCCGATGTTCCAGTTCCAGGCCAAACCGAGGTCATGGACGATCCTCCCACTCCAACTTCGTTTCGTGATGAAGATCTGTGTGATCTCGACGGCCCCGTGGACATTCTACCTGTTCCCACATCCCCTCTGAAGGAAGATCCGTGTGACCTCGATGGCCCCATGGACATTCTGCCTATTCCCACGTCGCTTGCTGGTGGAGAGCCTGACCGGACAAAGCAGTACGACGCTCCTCCCCGCCCCAGCGAGACTGATCAGGGCACCATTTCGGGCATGCCCATCATCACCTCATCACCATGTGATGCTCTGCATTCAGCATGTGACGATAACCCTAACTGTTATCATATCCTTCCCGTCCCTTTCCCGAGCACGCATCATCCTGTTCCCACAGGTTGGTGGCGCGGCCCCAACTGCACTGAGAGTCGGACGGAATGGTGGAGTGGCCCAGAGTTGACTAAATCTGAGCGCCGCTCTTCTGTGGTTCACTCTCACACGCTCGACTGCGACCTCAAGCACCACCCAAGCGGGGTGACGACTCTTGCCCCAGTCACGGGGTCTCCACCCCTACCCTCTTCGGAGGTGCAGTCTACGTTGACGCCAGCACCTACCACATCATCACAGTTCATTATTCCACCTCAGCCGACTATCATCGTCGAAGCTCCGTGCACCGAGGCTCCTAGGCGAAAGGGTCCTCATATTGAAAGTTGTGGGGATCTAGGAGTTCCGATCGATTGGTGGCGCGGTCCCGGTCAACCCATCTCCCCCGACGCCTCTGGACCAGTGGTGCGTGAGTCATCTATCCTCTTCTCTCCGACTGCTTCCATGCCGCCTGCGAATTCGTCCACGCTCGTCTTCGTGACGACAGGTAGGTGTTACCAGCACTACTGCCCTTCAAGACCAGGGGAGACGCCGACATCGACGTGGTTCGAGACAACGACACAAACATTTAAGATGCCAACTGCTACAGGCAACCCCGTAACCACTTTCCCAGCTGTTCCGCCGGATGTGTCGGCCGTGTAGATCTGACTCGGTCAGCTTCTTACGTCGGGATGCGCTCAGGTATATACGGTGTTTCAGTTCGGCCAGCCGCTCCAACTCCAGGGAAATATTATTTCCGGGGGCTCTGGCGTCTGAATGGCTTTCCAGGAGGCGGATATCTTAATGGAAAGGGGCGCGGTGTAGGCCACAGCCAATTTACTCTACCTTTCTGCGAGCATCTAAGCTACGAAGTCGTTTTACATGCAGCAGCTCATCTCTCTCGTAGCTCTCAATGAACACAAAGACTTCCATAACAAAACCCTCCTAGGCTCTCTCAATTGTGCTGATGCTCAAATTCCAAATCCTTCCAGCGGATATTCTACACTCTCGATTGCCTCGGGATATACCAGGCCTCCCTGCTTCCTGACCTCATCCATGACCTCCATGACTGCCACACTCTCCTCCCAACCTATCACTGCACTCTCCAACTTCCCATCCCTTATGCACCTCGCACACTCATCCGCCTCCCAGAACATGCCGTGTCCGCCCGGGATCTCAAAAGTCTTGATCTCATACTCCCAATCGGCCAGCTTCCCGCGATTCTCGTTCGCTGCTGGAATCAATGTGTACGACAACGTACGATACGAGGGCGGGGCGACGGTGATATCTCCGAGCGTGCCCTGGATGCGCACAGGGTCGCTGACGGGATGGTCCGTGTTAGGTGCATTCGAGACACGGAGGGAGGTGAGAGCCAGAGCATGGGCATCGCCATTGTCGCAGGGCCTCGCATCTCCATCCCGCTCGCCCTCAACCGCAGCATCCGTCCTCCCCACGCCCACGCCTGGGAAATCCAAAATGACCGTTGTCATCTCATCGCACCCCGTCGCCGCATATTTGCTCATCGCCCCCTTCACAGCCGGCTTCCTCCTCGATCCATCAGCCTGCAAATGATACAGCACCAAAAACGCCCACGTCAAACTGTACACCCCCAGATCCAACAGCGCGCCCCCCGCCAACTCCGTATTCACCATCCGATGCCCCGTCCCAAACTCGGCCTCTACATCGTTCCAAAACGACAAATCCGCATACACCCTCTTCACGACCCCGAGTTTCCCCGCCTCAATGAAGGCTTGAATCGACCGTGTGAGCGGGAAGAACCGCGTCCACACCGCCTCCATACAAAACAGCCGCTTCTGCGCCGCGAGGGCGTACAGCGCGCGGGCCTGCGCGGCGTTGACGGTGAGTGGTTTTTCACACAGCACGTGTTTCCCCGCGTGCAGAGCGAGGAGTGCGTGTTGGTAGTGGTGCGAGTGCGGGGTCGCTACGTACACGATGTCGACGTTTGGGTCGCTGGTCAGCGCGCGGTAGGAGCCATGCGGTGTTGCGGTCGAGGGGGCGCCGATGTCCTGGAGGAAGGCGGCGGCGCGGGGGGTGGAGGAGGACGAGGCCGCGGCGGTGATGAGGTGGTGGATGTCGCTGGCGTTGCGGGAGGAAGGGGGGACGAGGAGGTCTTTGCTGAATGCTGGGGAAGGGGGGTTAGAGGGGCGGTGATGAGGTGGGCGAGGGAAAGGTACTTTTTGCGATGCCGCCGGTTGCTGAGGTGTCGTTAGTGCTGGGGAGTTGAGTTGGTTTGGTTTGGGTTGGGGAGTACCTAGGATGCCCCAGCGGAGGGTAAATGGTTCAGATGCCATGGTTTATGGTATTGTCGATGGATGAGAATAAGACCTTGAAATCGTAGACGACAAAGGGAGGTCATGCGTATTTATGCATTTCTCCCGGCGCGGAGGACGTGGTCCGCGTTTCTTTTGTGGACTTGGACGGTGGGTAAATACAATGGCAGCCCCGCCGTGGTGTTGTGTCTGCATGGGGTCGGAACGCTGCTAACGGCATCCCGGGTAATTCATCCGCAGCATGTAAGCAGAGGCAGGGTTGATGACAGATGCAAAACAAAACGTGACTATATTCAGGGTATGTACAAAATTTCAACTTTTCCTACCTTCGATTGTTGTACAGCAGCCGTCGAATCCAGAATCGACACCCGTACTTTCACACATTTGACTCCCGTCATTGTCGCCCAGGGACCTGCCCCACGGGGTCCCGCTATGCTTGGCGTGGTGCGTTTACTTACGCGCGAGCTTCTTGCGCGCCTGGACGGTGTAGGCATACAAGACATCCTTGAACGCGAATAGGAACGCAGCGGTGATGACGCTCTGGGTCACCTTGGGGCCAATACCTGCTACTGTCAGCAACCAGCTAATTCAAGGGAGTCAGTGAACTCACCTCCATACAGACCACTGTACCCCTCCTCGCGAATGATCCTCCTGAATGTCGTCAACATGCTCTCCCTCTTGTCGTCCCTGCCGGCGACGTGCATCCTGCTCTTGACGGTGATGTACGGGTAGGTGATGCTGGTAGCGAGCAGCTTGCCCAAGGCACCCATGTAGAAAGCATCCTTGGGGGTGACCCTCCTCTTCTTCTCCAGGAAGTTCTTCATCTGCTCAAACACGGTGTACTGCAGGATGGGGTTGATGACGAGCACCAGCGCGGGCGCAACGCCGGCGAAGAGGCGCAGCGGTCCCTCCTCGCGGATCAAGGCAAGCAGCGTGCCCAGTGTGGAGGGCGCCTTGGCGGGCGACGAGCCGGGTAGCACCTGCTCCTCAGACTCGGACTTGCGCGTCGTCATGCGCGTGTTGATGACCCAGATGGGGTTTGTGAGCATCACGGTGGCCGAGCCGGCAATGGCACCTGCGATCATCGACTCGACGGTGGTGAGCTTCATCGAGGCACGGCCAGCCTTGAGGGCTGCCTTCTCGAAGAAGGCACGGGTCCATTCATACCCTGCGTTGTCAGTGCTGTGCTGGAGCAAGAGGGGGAGGGGGAGGGTGCAGTACAGTAGTAGTAGATGAAGTTGGTGACGGTGATGCCGAACAGCGCAGAGTCCATGCCCGCGTACAGGCCCGCAATGCCCTCGCGCTTGATGATTCGGCGGGCGGCACCCAACGTCGACGACTGCGCGCGCTTCGACTCGACCTGGGCACGCGTCGAGAGGGTGATGAGCGGGTAGGTCAAGGCCATGGACAGCAGGCCTCCGCCCGCGCCTGCCAGGGCGTGCGCAACATTGTCGCTCTGCTGCGCTGCGGTGCTGTGAGGGACGGCCTGCGTCGACTCGGCAAGCTTCTGCTGGGCTTCCTGCTTGACCTCGGACATGGTGTAGATCGAGTTGCGTCGCGTCGAGCGGGGTACAGCCGATGTGGTGACTGGATGGGTGGTGGTGGTTTTGTATCGCGAAAGAGCGAACGGCAGGGATATCAGCTTCCGTCAGATGTGTGATATGGTCTCGAGTCTGGTGCAGCGTGCGGATCCGGTTGCATTTGTGGAGTATCGGTCTGGCGTCCGTAGGGCTGCGATCAATTCCGGGGTGCCGAGGTTCGAACAGGAAAAGCGATCCCACGGTTATGCCACCAGCACATGCAATCTCCTGAAGATGCCGAGCGTCATGCGTAACATGGAATGCGTTGTCACATGCCTCAACTCACTAAACTTGTGCATGTTGAATCATTTCTGATGTTTCTGCTATATCTGATAGATTCAAGGTCTGTTCAACTCTTCAAAGGTACCTATGGCGTAGCCACTGCAGACGCTCACCGACCATATGTCTTACGCTCCACCATCCTAAAGGGTACATATAACGCCGCCGACAACACCAGCGCAACCTCGAATCCAATATCCCCGGTTTTCTCCGCAATGGGACCCACAAACCACGTCTGGCTCATGCCCGGAATCACAAGCCCAAAGCACAGCACAGCAGCGCTGATAGCCGCGAATCCAGGAGGCAGCTTGGTAACGTCATCCCATGCGCCCTCGTCCTTGGTGTACGCTGCAAAGCTTGCCTTGCGGAAGAGCAGGTGCTCCGTGAGCATGACCCCAATGAATGCAGCGGCCCAGTATCCAATAAGACCCAGGAAGTTCTCGAGGTTCAGGAAGAAGGACTTTGCTGCAGGAATAGCAACGCCAATCACAACGCCAGTGATCAGAATGGCGTAGAGAACACGGGGGATACGGAAGAAGAAAGGCAGTGCCATCTGGAAGTTCAGCGTAATGGCGTACATGGTCGCGCTGAGATTACCCAGCATGCTGAATGCCAGCACGACAGTGACGAAGCGCCCGAACCCGCCGGCTGGCTGCAGCATAGCTGCCAGTACACCGCTCGCAGCGTTGACGTTGTAGCCTTCAAGCCAAGCTGGGACGTTGGCCTTTGCGCCGCCCATGGCTGCTCCGAGCGTCATGAGGAGAATGGTAGGTAGGGCAAGACCTGCGTATGTGTACGCTGCAATCCGCATGGAAGGTGCTCTGGGATGCATATAAGTGCTGAAGTCACTTGCGAGCGCCGCCCACGGGAGCATGAAGCTGGCAACCAGGCCGCCAAAAGATAAGACCTGCTGAGCGGTTGCTGCTGGAGCACCAACTTGCTGCCTCAGTCCTTCGTGGCCGCAGCCCGTAGCAATAGCCAGCGCGATGACAGCCGGGATCCACGCCCAGCGCTCGTAGTGATGCAGGATGCGGAACCCGCAGAACGCGACGAGCATGGCGAGCAAGGAGATGATGACAATACCCACTGTGGCAGTGATGGTCTCGCCCTCCATCACAGCAGATAGTGCTTGGCCGCCAATGGTAGCATCGACTACGCAGAACCCCGTCAGAGTCGCAAGATTCAGCAGCACAAGCAGTGAGACAAAGTACTTTCCGAACGCAAACCGGGCTTGCACCAGCTGGCGCATCCCGGTCCGTGGGCCGAAGGTACAGAAGTAGGCTACAGGTATGGTCGATGCCAGCGTGAAGAACAGAATCACAAGCGTGGCATCGCGCAGGTTCAGGCCGAACGACGCCGTGCCCACCATGCCAAAGGTCACCCTGAGTCAAGCATTAGCGGTGTTCTTCACTGACGGACGTTGACTACAACTCACGGCAACGGATTGCAGCTCATACAAAACCACAGCGTGAAGATGTTCAGGTAATTCGTCTCAGTGCGCTCATCATATGGCACAGGCATAGCACCCTGCAGCTCAACGTCACCCCGTCTGGCAAGCAAATCGAGCAGACCCCTCAGACCCTTGGCCCTCGAGGCCTTTCCCCGGTGCGGAGAAGTCGAGGGAGAGTTTTCTTGCCCGACTTGGATTTTCCCTAGCTGTTCCTCCGACGCTGCGATCATAGGCACCACCATGGTGTCGGCGTAATGGCTCCGGACTGCTGCTACAAGGCCGGTCTAAGTGGAGCGCCGCGTGCGCAGAGTTTGGGGGACCCGAGATCCTGGTCTGGAGAGACGACAATGATGCGGCGATGACTGGGCAAACGACGTACAGTTACACTTCGAGAATACACAGTCGTGACAATACACAGTATGAAGATCAATTTCTGAGTGGGGACTTTTGCTTTGACATTTTTCGCCTCTATCAGCGTCTGCACGCGTCTAAACACCGCCCGTGGCCCGTTTAACATGACTCCCCCAGTTTTTCGCGTGGCGCATGCAAAAACCTTTCCCGCCGGAACTGGCCTCAACACCCCGTTGAAAGTGCCGTCTTGCGGCCTCACCCGCATTTCTGAACTGTCGTCGCCGGTCTTGAGCGAGCCCAGACAGCTGCGATGCCAGATGTGTGCTAGCGTCATCCTTGCTTCCAACGTGGGCAGCGGTATCAGTTGACTTCGCCGATTCCTCGCCGGTCGGCAACGCGATCCCGCCATTCCCATAGGACTGCGGTTGTCGATACTCCGAGATGCTGGGGCTGAAAACGACTTATGGCAGCTGTGTCGCGTGGGATTTGGGAGGAAGGTTCTTTCGTCTTGCAAATTTTGTGTTTTTGAACCGTCATGGCTACATCCAAGTCCAAGGGCGTCGAGAAAGAGGCGTCTGAGCAGCCGGAGGTTGCTGTTGGCACTGATGAGATGTACAGCATCTACACCAACAAGGAGAAGTGGTTGATTGTTGCTATGGTCGCCTTGGCTGGCTTCTATAGGTGAGAACTGAGAGGATCATCGTTGCTTAGCAAAAGCTAATCTTTGATTCAGTCCATTACCAGCCAATATCTACTTCCCGGCTATACCAACGATAGCGAAGGCTTTCCACAAGTCGGTTGATGATATCAACCAGACCGTCACTGTATATCTCGTCTTTCAAGGCATCTCGCCAATGCTCTGGGGTCCCATCAGCGACAGATATGGCCGGCGCTTAGTATTCCTTGGATGTCTTAGTATCCTCGTCGCTGCGAGCATCGGCCTTGCTCTTTGTCCAACGGATCAGTTCTGGCTCCTTCTCTTCCTCCGATGCTTCCAGTCTGGAGGGAGCGCCAGCACTATTGCTCTCGGCGCAGGTGTCATTGGAGACATCTCAACAAGCAGAGAAAGAGGAGGATACTTCGGGATGTTCAATTTAGGTCCAATGTTAGCGCCCTGTATTGCTCCTGCAATGGGTGGCGCCCTGTCCCAAGGACTCGGTTGGCGTTCCATATTCTGGAGTATCGTCATCATGGTAGCAGCATGCCTCGTCCTCATCGCCCTCTTTCTCCCTGAGACCCTCCGCTCTATTGCAGGAAATGGCAGTCTCCCCGTCCCACGGCACTCCCGCGCCATCATTCCCATAGTGGGTCGCAAAGCCGCCCAACAAACCACCGACACCGAATCCCGCGCCAAACCAAAGCACTCTGTCAATCCCTTTGTATTGTTCACGTACCCCGATGTCATCGTCCTACTCACCTTTACCGGTATCGTCTACGCTGTAAACTACACCATCACGGCCACTATCTCCTCCGCCTTTGCCAAAGTCTACCCCAACCTGTCCGAGACAGTGCTCGGCCTGTGCTACCTCCCCACCGGCGCAGGCATGATAGTCGGCAGCACAGTAACGGGCAAAGTGCTCGACTGGGAATACGACCGCATCAAGGCCCGCACAGGTAGCGCCTTCACAATCGAATACGCCCGCCTACGCCTGATGCCGTACTACCTCACCCTCTTCGTCCTCTGCGTCATCGGCTGGGGCTGGACGATCCAGGCCCGCGCCCACATGGCCGTGCCGCTGTGTCTCGCCGTCCTGCTCGGCTGGACCAGCATGGGCGTTCTCAACACGACCATGACGCTCAATATCGATATCCTGCAGTCCCGCAGCTCGGGCGCGACCGCGTGTACGAATCTGGTACGGTGCTCGCTGGCGGCTATCATGGTGTCGGTTATCGACCGCATGACAGCCCAGTTGGGGGATGGGTGGACGTACACGCTTTGGGGCGGGGTTTGTGCGTTGCTGATGCCGTTGATGTTTTTGGAGATGCGGAAGGGGCCGGTGTGGCGGAAGAAGAGAGAGGCGGCGGAAGGGAATTGAGGGGAGGGCAGTGGTTGTGTTTGCATTGAAGTCTTTGTGGCATTTCTGGCGCGAGCATACACGTTATATACCCTATTCGTAGTTCACAAGTCGCATTTTCCGTCACGTCAGTCTGCGATCCGCATCCAGCTTTTAGTGTGAGGTCTGTCATCGACGATCCCATCGCTCTCTTGTCCTTTGCTGGCCTTTGAATGCGTCGTTACGAAGAAGGTCGTTTCTTTTGAGCGATCGTTTCTGGGAACAATAGGTCCCTAAGTTGGCTACATTTCTCACAACAAATTCACTAAACCTCTCGGCGCAGACATGCAGTAATTATAATACTGTATCAATAAGCGTGTAAGGGCTAAAATTCAATTGTATTCTGCGGTAATCAGCGCGCACTATTTTTTTTTGTGAGCGTAGAAGGTGGAATTGATCGGCCGAAAAAATGAGCTCCTTCGTAAAGCGAGAATCGACAAATCAAATATAGACTTGAGCCTAACTGCTCTTGACTTGCAAGCATAGCAAAAGATCTGGCTGAGAATCGTAAGTCTAATTGTGAGTCGTTGAGCGCCAGTACACCAATTGAGCAAGCATGCTGTTTCCAGTTTGCTGATCAGACAGGCGTTACCGGGGTGACAAACGCGGCTTTGCCACATGTGGTAATCGCTAGTGTGGAGAAAGTGGGCGATTCTAGGTACTCATGAGCTTCCTTTTCACTGTCGCAAACCACACCACTCACGAACAGTCCAATCGCACGCTCATCCGACCGCATCACACGCACCCATTTTACACGCGCGACCAACTACACCAAAATGTCTGCTCAGCCGCAAGACCAGCAGATGGAGGGTGTTCAGGACACCAAGGGCAAGGGAAAGGCCACTCAGCAGGACGTCATGGAGGAGTCCGAAGACTCTAGCGACGAGTCTGCTGGCGAGGATGCTGTAAGTTTGCGACCCTGACTTTGTGTTGTTGGCGCGAAAAGCTAACAGACTCACTACAGGTCGCCGAACGTACGAGCACCCACCATCATGCGAGCAATAGACACGATGCTAATGTGAATAGCTGAGGAGGCCGACGAGGACAACATGGAGGAGATAGAAACTTCGAACATCATCCACGGCTCCCGCACGCGCGGCAAGACAATCGACTTCGCTAAGGCCAACGAGGAGCTCGGCGACGACGAGGACGAGGATGAGGATGACGACTTTGTCGATCCCGACGATGAGATGAAGGACTAAACAGCATAAAGCGCGCGAGTCTAGTCTTCGGTATGTTGGCGCGATCCCGCAGACAACTACTCGCGATGCAAGGCAAATACTGACCACAGCACAGCGACGACGCAGCAATCACAAATCTTCGACGTTAGCACCGCTAATTGAATACGGCGATGGCATATGATACACAGAATTCTTTGGGAGCATTGGGTAGCGGGCACCTCATGTCAGACATTGCGAGGTCTTGGCACGGTTTTTGCTGTTGGATCGTGAGGGGCAGCCGTGCGCGCGTCGAGCGCGTGTGTTTCGCTCCGCGTTCCCCATGTATAGCTGTAGCCACCAAAATGCATTATGAATGAACGATCAAGTATCTTGCAGAGCGGTCTCGTGATTCAGTATAACAGAAGCTCCACTGATCTCTTACTCACACAACCCTAGCAGCAATCCGCACCCTGCTACACGCAAGCCATTGGCCCCAAATACACGCGATACTGACAGCCGTAGCGCACCCACAAGCCCGGCCTTACCATAATCCCAAAGCAGCACCTCCATCTTGTATCTGCCAATCTATCCACTCCCTTCTCCAGCACCCACCTGTATGGCCCCTCGGCTCTCTCATGCAGGGCATCCCACTAGCTCGCTTGCACACCCACTCAGCACCGCTCCACTGCGGTCGGCGCGCTGACCCAGACGGCGCTGATGCTTGTTTGAACGTGGGTGCAGGGTTAGTGGCAGGTGGGGACCGGTAGTATTATGGCGTGCTTGCTGGACTGTTAAGGGAGGTGCATAGGAGTGTGGGCTGGAGAGATAGCAGAGGGTCGGTCCTAGGGGAAATTCCGGTGGGGACGGCGGAGGTGGCCGTTGGTCTGGTTTGGGTGCGAGGGCGAGAGGGTGTGAGTGCCATCGTGGGGATGGGTCTGCTTCAGGGCGGCGTGGAGCTTTGAGGTGGATGTTTTTCTCTCAGGTCGTGTATGCATATTGTATTTTGTGCAAGTGGGTGGACTAATATCAGTGTAGCGAGATATATACGATTCTGCACTTTTGCTGTTTTGTCACTTGACACCCAAACACAGCAGTAAGACATGACACTCGAGCACAGTATTCGGGTATATCACACGCAAATTCTCTCTTCCCTGGCCTTTCAAGGCTCGGCTATTCGTCTGGCGGACTGGGTGCTGCTTGATGTAAAAAAGGGTTTTGACGAATGTACCGAAGTATGGTCGACCCATTCGCTCTAGTATAATTATGAGGAGATATGATTGGCTGGACTTAATGGTAGATCTGAGCCGTTGTACTCAAATCCCGACACGAGCTTGGGCGATCGAGCAGAGCGTCTGGAGACGAATGCTCAGGCGACGGTCCGTTGTTCCGCGGAAATCGAATACATCACCACCTCGCGAAGCTCCAAGTGGCACCGAAGATCCAATCGATCGTTTTCTTCTTAGATCTGCAAATGCAAAGCTGAAATCGAAAGATAGACTGCAAGGCAACGACGACTTGCAGCATGATTGACAATACGATCAACGTACAAACAAGCCACGCGCTCATGAATTGCAACCGGACAATGCTCACGAGAGCAGCATCTCGCATCGCTTCCAGTTTAGCCGTTCGATGGTGCAGCATGTGAATATCCGTGAGCAATGCGTTGGTGTAAGCCCTTGAGCCCTGTTAGATGCTGTTCCCGGAAATGTTGCATTCCACCACTTTTGCCTCAATCTAGACACAAGAGAGCGGCAATACCGTGGAAGGATTCTTCGTCTCCTTGCTCATCGCAAAGTGACACGTCAAGACGCTGCTGCTAGCTCAAATTGAGCTGCCTTGCTGCCGCTCAGGCGAAATCGCCTGCAGTATCCGCCGCCTCGGATAGACAGGCAGTCAGCCAAGCCAGTGAGCGGCGACATCGGCGCTCTGAGCGACCTGGAGATGGGTTCGGTGCACTGGTGGAGGAAATGAATCCGCGTGTTCTCGTGACTCATCGATATCAGTCGAGAGGACGTCCGCTACGTACTGCCGTTAGAGGATGCTGCCCTCCCGGTTTGCTCCGAGGTCGATGGAGTCCTCGAGTGAATCTTGGTCTGCCGCAGCGGCACCGCGGTAGGGCTCGCCCAGCGCAAAGAAGAGCCAGTCGTGGCAGACGCATTGGCTTTTGAGTCTCCATGAAACTTGGGGTACACGGCCGTGCTTCGAACATGACGACAATGCTCATGGATGTGCATGCACATCTCAGCCTGCCCGTCGGCATTCCGCTGTAAAGTGAGCTCTCCCGTCCAGTGACGTGCCAGCGCCCATCCTCCACGGCGGACATCGCGCTCCTTGGTGCAGGCTTGGGCTGCGATAAGGACAAGATGACCCTCCGGAATTACAACAATGAAAGAGGGCCCGCCGACGACCGCGCCAATCAAAGCATACTGGATACAAAGCAGGCTGCGTGGGCTCGGTGGGGCTAAGAGCGGAACGATGCATGCTGCACGGCCGGGTCATAGAGCATTGTCAGTGCGACTTCGGCGCCTGCAATTGGACGCACCGCCGAACGACGCGCTGACCGCCTGCAGCGCATAGACGCCTTCAGCCAATCTAAAGCCGCATGAAGTAACGCGCGCGGCAGAAACCGTGGGGTAGCCTGCCAAATTTCGAAATGCGCGACACCGCGATGTGCAATCGTTCAGCGAATATGCACATGAGCATTGCTAACGAGGAACCGGGCACGCGCCAGCTCGTTAGTCGGACCCTCATTTCACGGGACGAGGCCAATTGGGGCGTCGTTGGTCGGCACGAGAGGCGGACTGGCTTCGAGTGGACTTGGGAGGGGTGCGACAAAGGGTCGCCATGTGCTATTGCGAAATGTACTTGAGCTTGCTACATACATGAATCAACCCGCAATAGATCTTGACTTGCGTTCGGAATACCTAATTACAGACGCGCAAGCGACCGGAAACGCACTCACAGCAAGCAGGCCAACGTCTCCGTCGCTGCTGTTCTAGCCCGTAATTGGATGGAGGTTGGAGTGAATGCTAGCGCATTCAGAAAAAAGACCCCACCCGAGCAGCCCTCGCCCTCTATTCATAAGCTCTGCCACCCAGTTTCCCGCGGCCAATTTTCCCACTTACTCCCACCACTCTTTCTCGCCCGAACAAGTTGCTTGCCGGAACACCGCGAGTCGACTTCAAGGCCTGTTCCAGTCAGCCTTACACAGCAAGTAGGTCACCCTTGCCCACCACCACTTATCTCCACTGCACATATCGTTTCCCGGCCACACGACATCTTCCCTTTGGCACACCAGCCGTCTGCACGAAGGGATAAGCGAGCGCCTCACGTTTCCATTCCACGACCCCGCGCCACCTCATTCGCCGAATCTCTTATCAGCATCTCTCGTGCTGCGCGACACCTATCAGTCGCCGCTGAATTCGAGGAGCGTCATTCGTACCAATTAAGAATATTCGGCTTCTGGGGCTGGTGACGTAGCTGGAGTGCCGTGGTGAGATTCTGTGAAGGATTGGCGCCTGTAACCCTCAATTGCGGCTGTTTTCCCTCACCCATCCCATCACTTGGAGCTAGGCTTCGGCGCTTGTAAAAACCCACGCCTCACCACAAACCGCAACAATCAATTACTATCGAGCTTGATACTAACATATTCGCTTGATAGCTTTCAATTGATTGCAGGACATCAGTTCCTTTCTTGATACCCTGAGCGCCGCCACCAGAAGCGGTCCGCCCTCATATATACGCCACCTTCGATTCCCATACTTCGGCCGTTCGCCGATATAATGGGTCGAGTTTCTTTCGCCGAGGATACCAAACTGCCTGACGAGACCTACATCGAAGAGGAACCCTACAAGGTTTTCGAGTACCAAGATGGCCCGGAGAACAAGTCCTGGGCGGGTGCCCTTCCCATGAAGCAGGGTCTTTATGACCCCTCGCTGGAGAAGGATGCTTGCGGTGTGGGTTTCGCCGCGTAAGTGACTACAAAGCCATCTAAAAGAAATTCCGAAACTGACAAGCGTGCAGTCACATCAAGGGCAAGGCCAGCCACAAGATTGTCACTGATGGTAGGAGCACAACACGATTTCTGCCTGTACTTCCGGCTAACTTTGGCAGCACGCTCATTGCTCTGCAACATGACCCATCGTGGTGCCGTCGGTTCAGACGCACGAGACGGTGACGGTGCAGGTGTTATGACGTCCATCCCCCACCGATTCTTCCTCAAGGAGTTCGAGCGCGAGCAGGGCTACAAGCTTCCTGCACTTGGCCAGTACGCCACTGGTAACCTGTTCTTCAAACCGGATGCCACAATCTTGGATGAGACCAAGACCATGTTCGAGGATGTCGCAGACCAGCTCGATCTGAGAGTACTGGGGTGGCGAGTGGTCCCCCGTGACTCCACACTCCTCGGTCCTGCAGCGCTCTCCCGAGAGCCGATCATCCTTCAGCCTTTCGTTGTCCTCAAGACAGCCTACGGAGATGGACGACAGCCCAAGGAGGACTTCGCGAAGACATACGATGCTGGCTACTTTGAGCGTCAGCTGTATATCATGCGCAAGCGTGCCACACACGTTATCGGCCTACACAACTGGTTCTACATCTGTTCCCTCTCCAACAAGAACATTGTGTACAAGGGTCAGCTGTCGCCTGTCCAGGTCTACGAGTACTACCACGATCTGCTCAATGTCGACTACGAGGGTCACTTCGCACTTGTGCACTCTCGTTTCTCCACAAACACATTCCCCTCGTGGGACCGCGCTCAGCCTTTGCGGTGGGCTGCTCACAACGGTGAGATTAACACACTGCGAGGAAACAAGAACTGGATGCGCGCGCGTGAGGGTGGCATGAAGTCTAGCCTTTTCGGCGAGGACCTTGATCTGCTCTACCCCATTATTGAGGATGGCGGTTCCGACTCTGCGGCCTTTGACAACGTTCTTGAGCTGCTCACCATCAACGGTGTTTTGTCTCTGCCTGAAGCAGTCATGCTTTTGGTACCTGAGGCATGGCAGGGTAACCACACCATGGATCCTGCCAAGCAGGCTTTCTACGAGTGGGCAGCTTGTATGATGGAGCCTTGGGACGGTCCCGCGCTGTTCACATTCTCCGACGGCCGTTATTGCGGTGCCAACCTCGACCGTAACGGTCTCCGTCCTTGCCGTTACTACGTCATGGACGACGACCGCATCATCTGCGCCTCTGAAGTCGGTACCATCTCCATCGATCCGGAGCGCGTCGTCCAGAAGGGCCGTCTGCAACCCGGTAAGATGTTGCTTGTTGACACTGTCGCTGGCCGCATTGTCGACGATGCCGAGCTTAAGAAGACCGTCGCTGAGCGCAACGACTTCAGCGCCTGGATCGAGAAGAACCTGCTCACTCTGCCCAAGATCCTCAAAACAGTTGGCGAAAAGGGCCTTGACCTCTCCTACACACTCACCGAGTCTAAGCTGCACGAGGACCCTCGTCTGCGAGCGTTCGGTTACTCCCTTGAGCAGGTCAGCTTGCTCCTGGGACCCATGGCAGCAGACTCCAAGGAAGCACTCGGATCTATGGGTAACGACTCTCCGCTCGCCTGTTTGGCTACGCAGCCTCGCCTGCTCTACGAATACTTCCGCCAGTTGTTCGCTCAGGTCACCAACCCTCCTATCGACCCCATTCGTGAGGCTATCGTCATGTCTCTCGAGGCTTACGTCGGTCCCCAGGGCAACCTTTTGGAGATGGACGAGTCTCAGTGCCACCGAATTCTTCTGCCTTCGCCTGTCCTGTCCCTTGAGGAGTTCACTGCTCTGACCAACACCCACACATTGCACTCTGGGTGGTCAGTCAAGAGCATCGACATTACATTCGCTAAGAGCGAGGGTGTCGAGGGCTACATGACCACTCTGGACCGTATCTGCGAGGAGGCTTCTGAGGGTGTTAAGAACGGTGACAGCATCATCGTTCTGACTGACCGCGCGGTCTCCAAGGATCGCGTCCCCGTTTCTGCCTGCTTGGCTACGGGTATGGTGCACCACCACCTTGTCCGCAACAAGTGGCGTTCCAATGTCGCTCTCGTCATCGAGACCGGTGAGGCTCGTGAGGTCCACCACATGTGTGTTCTTGTCGGTTACGGTGCTGATGCCATCTCCCCGTACCTCGCTATCGAGTGTATTCTGAAGATGCACCGTGAGGGCGTCATTCGCAAGAAGCTCAGCCCTGAGCAGCTTATCGACAACTACAAGCACTCTTGCGACGGTGGTATCTTAAAAGTCATGTCCAAAATGGGTATCTCCACCCTTCAGTCCTACAAGGGAGCCCAGATCTTCGAAGCTCTTGGTCTGGATGACTCTGTTGTCGATCGCTGCTTCACAGGTACTGCTTCCCGTATCAAGGGTATGACTTTCGACCTCATCGCCCAGGATGCACTGGCTCTCCACGACAACGGGTATCCATCTCGTCCCATTGTTCAGGTTCCCGGTCTTACCGAGACTGGTGAGTACCATTGGCGTGACGGTGGTGAGCCTCACATCAACGACCCCACTGCTATGGCCAACATCCAGGACGCCGTCCGCACCAAGAACGACAAGTCCTATGAGGCTTACTCCCTTGCCGAGTACGAGCGCATCAAGGACTGCACGCTCCGTGGTCTCCTTGACTTCAACTTCGACGACCGCACACCCATTCCTGTCGATCAGGTCGAGCCATGGACAGACATCGTGCGTCGCTTCGTCACTGGTGCTATGTCTTATGGTTCCATTTCGATGGAGTCTCACTCTACCCTTGCTGTCGCCATGAACCGTCTTGGTGGTAAGTCCAACACAGGTGAGGGTGGTGAGGACCCTGAGCGCAGCTTGCGCATGGAGAACGGTGATACCATGCGCTCTGCCATCAAGCAGATTGCTTCCGGTCGTTTCGGTGTCACAAGCAACTACCTTGCTGATGCCGATGAGCTTCAGATCAAGATGGCACAGGGTGCTAAGCCTGGTGAGGGTGGTGAGCTTCCTGGCCACAAGGTCTCTGGCTCTATCGCTAAGACTCGTCACTCCACCCCCGGTGTCGGTCTCATCTCGCCTCCACCTCATCACGACATCTACTCCATCGAGGACCTTAAGCAGTTGATTTACGACTTGAAGTGCTCCAACCCTCGCGCTCGTGTCTCCGTCAAGCTCGTTTCCGAGACTGGTGTCGGTATTGTCGCGTCTGGTGTCGCTAAGGCCAAGGCTGATCACATCTTGATCTCTGGTCATGACGGTGGTACCGGTGCTTCTCGCTGGACCGGTATCAAATACGCCGGTCTTCCTTGGGAGTTGGGTCTTGCCGAGACTCACCAGACTCTGGTCCTCAACGATCTTCGTGGTCGTGTCATCGTCCAGACTGACGGTCAGCTCCGCACAGGACGTGATGTTGCTATCGCCTGTCTGCTTGGTGCTGAGGAGTGGGGTTTTGCCACTACTCCTCTCATCGCTATGGGTTGTATCATGATGCGCAAGTGTCACTTGAACACTTGCCCTGTTGGTATTGCTACCCAGGACCCCGAGCTGAGGAAGAAGTTCGCAGGTACACCCGAGCACGTAATCAACTTCTTCTACTACATCGCCAACGAGCTCCGTGCAATCATGGCCAAGCTTGGCTTCAGGACCATCAACGACATGGTCGGTCACTGCGAGGTTCTCCGCATCCGCGATGATCTTCGCACAGCCAAGACCGAGAATATCGATCTGTCTTTGATTTTGACTCCTGCACACACTCTCCGCCCTGGTGTTGCCACCTTCAATGTCCGCAAGCAGGATCACCGCCTGCACGTCCGCCTTGACAACAAGCTCATCGCTGAGTCCGAGCTTGCACTCGAGAAGGGTCTGCCCGCCCGCATCGAGTGTGACGTCGTCAACACCGATCGTGCTCTCGGTGCCACGCTGTCCTACCAGGTCAGCAGGCGTTACGGCGAGGTTGGTCTGCCGCAGGACACCATCCACGTCAACATCCGTGGTTCCGCCGGTCAGTCCTTTGGAGCTTTCCTTGCGCCCGGTATCACACTCGAGCTTGAGGGTGACGCCAACGATTACGTTGGTAAGGGCTTGTCAGGTGGTCGCCTGATCGTTTACCCACCACGCACTGCTGTCTACCGTGCCGAGGAGAACGTCCTGATCGGAAACGTCTGCTTGTACGGTGCCACGCAGGGTACTTGCTTCTTCCGTGGTATTGCCGCTGAGCGTTTCTGTGTCCGTAACTCCGGTGCTACTGCCGTTGTCGAGGGTGTTGGTGACCACGCTTGCGAGTACATGACAGGTGGTCGTGTCTTGGTCCTTGGCTCCACTGGCCGCAACTTCGCTGCTGGTATGTCCGGAGGTATCGCCTACGTGCTCGACATCCACCAGGACTTTGAGCAGAAGGTGAACCAAGAGATGGTTGAGCTTTCGCCAATCGAGGAGCCCGAGGAGATTGCTTATCTCCGTGGTCTTATCGAGGATCATCACCACTACACTGGATCCGAACTCGCTGCTCGCATTCTGCTCGACTTCACCCGCGCTCTGCCCCGCTTTGTCAAGGTCATGCCTGTTGACTATAAGCGCGTCTTGCTTGAGGAGAAGGCCAAGGCTGCTGAGAAGAAGCGCTCGGAGTACCCGTTGCCTCTTCTTGCTGGCAACCCCGTTCGCACCGCCCACGAGGATTCCCGCAAGCACGAGCACGAGGCTGAGAAGAAAAAGGCCGACCTTCTCGACATCGAGGAGAGTGTCACTGACGCCAAGGCTGAGAAGAAGAAGGCCCTGGTCCTTGACAAGACTCGTGGATTCATGAAGTACCAGCGCCGCTCTGAGAAGTACCGCAACCCCAAGACCCGTACTCGCGACTGGGCCGAGCTGTCTCAGCGTCTGAACGAGGACGAGCTCAAGTACCAGACTGCTCGCTGCATGGACTGCGGTGTTCCCTTCTGCCAGTCTGACACAGGATGCCCCATCAGCAACATCATTCCTAAATGGAATGAATTGGTCTTCCAGGGCCAGTGGCGCGACGCGCTAAACAGACTTCTTCTGACCAACAATTTTCCCGAATTTACTGGTCGTGTTTGCCCTGCTCCTTGCGAGGGTGCTTGCGTCCTAGGAATCAACGAAGACCCGGTCGGCATCAAGTCGATCGAGTGCGCCATTATTGACCGTGGCTTCGAAATGGGCTGGATGGTGCCTACTCCACCCACAGTCCGCTCTGGCAAGACCGCTGCCGTTATTGGCTCTGGCCCAGCCGGTCTCGCTTGTGCTGACCAGCTTAACAAGGCAGGCCACACCGTTACTGTATACGAGCGCGCTGATCGCTGCGGTGGTCTACTCATGTATGGTATTCCTAACATGAAGCTCGACAAGAAGGTCGTTCAGCGTCGTATCGACTTCATGGCCGCCGAAGGTGTAGTCTTCAAGACTGGTGTTGCCGTTGGCGACGAGGGCTCTGAGAGCCTTGAGTCCCTCCGCAGCCAATATGATGCTGTGGTCTTCGCCACTGGTGCTACTGTAGCCCGCGATCTTCCAATCCCCAACCGCAACTTGGATGGTATCCACTACGCCATGCAGTTCTTGCACAAGAACACCAAGTCTCTCCTCGACTCCGAGCTTGCTGACGAGGCTTACATCTCTGCCAAGGACAAGCACGTCGTTGTCATTGGAGGTGGTGACACTGGTAACGACTGTATCGGTACTTCCGTCCGTCACGGTGCCAAGTCTGTTGTCAACTTTGAACTGCTGCCTCAGCCTCCTGCTGAGCGTGCCCGCGACAACCCATGGCCGCAGTGGCCTCGCATCTTCAGGACCGACTATGGCCACAACGAGGTCAAAACTCACATGGGCAAGGACCCCCGTGAGTACTGCGTCATGTCCAAGGACTTTGTCGATGACGGCGCCGGCAATGTCAAGGGTATCAACACCGTCCGCGTCGAGTGGACCAAGTCTGCTTCCGGTGGCTGGGACATGAAGCAGGTCGAGGGCAGCGAGCAGTTCTTCCCTGCCGACCTCGTCCTGCTCTCTATGGGTTTCTTGGGCCCTGAGCAGCGCCTCATGAACGATGTCATCGAACTCGACGGCCGCAAGAACATCAAGACACCTCCAGGCCACTACAACACTAACCTCCCCGGTGTCTTTGCCGCTGGTGACTGCCGCCGTGGTCAGTCGCTCATCGTCTGGGGTATCAACGAGGGTCGCCAGTGTGCTCGCGACGTCGACACCTTCCTCACCGGCAAACACACCCAGCTTCCCGTCACCGGTGGTATCGTCAAGCGTTCTCCTTTGATGATCAAGCACAAGCAGGAGATCTCTGTTGCAGCCTAGACGCACATTAGAAGAAGAAGGAAAGGATAGAATGAGATGTGTACTACGACTACATGATCATGAAGAAAGATTGGACTTATGCGGATGATTTGATGAGCTTTGGAGTTTATGATTTTGCGCGATCTATCATTACCTGCAAGATACCTTTTTCGATGGAGTCATCTGGCGGCATTTGCAGTGTACAATCGCTTTGTTTCTTGCCATATATTAGCAGTCTTTGTACATAGCTTTCAATAAGTACATTCAAACTCTGTCCTTCCGAATGCGAAATCCTAGGCTTTCGATGTTCTCAGCGAGGAGGCATTCAGCTGATTCTATGTTGCCTCTTTTGAATGCGAAAAGATGGACGTAGTGATGTAGACTACTGGAAGGCAAATAACATGTGATTGATTCCGCACTGCCAGTCTCCGTCAAGAGTCGTAGCTTAGCTGATGATTCTTGTATTCTCTACCAAAGCACGGCTTGTATGAAGCAGCTCGTTTTTTTTTAAAGCGATCGTTCTGAAAGACAGTAGATCCCTAAGTTGGCTACAACTGCCGCAACAAATTTACCTCTCTCCGCGCAGATGTGTAGTAACTGTATTTGTCTATTCTTTAGGCTATTGAAGCTGAATTCAAATTATATTTTACAGTTATTCTACGTAAATCGAATCAGCAAAAGATTCGTAGAGCATGTAGGGACGGGAAGCGCGACTGCCAAGCTTGCATCGGATGACGTCAACGTCTACCCACTCCCCTGGATTGTTGCCTGCGACTTTCGAACCATTCAGCATCAACACCTATCGATACCGTAATGCTCTGGCAGTGACACTTAACAGAAGATGTTACCACATCGTAGTTGGCAGCATGCTGGTCGAAGGCCGTTACAAGGGCTGACCAGGTAGATCCTTCGCGGCGATCATGGTGGCCATGCTAACAATCAATCAGAACACCATCTGTATCTAGCACGATTGCGCTTCAAAGGTTTAAACAAGCACCATGTACGATGTCTATCAGGTACACTTCGCTGCAGGCCGGCGAGGATAAGACAGGCCATATCAACGCAGGATCCAACGAGGGAATTCTTTTCTTCAACAATGTGTACCCTGTTTCGATCCGGAGAATACTTGGACTGCCAGCACCACAATTGCTTGACCGACTTGTCTCGCCATTCATTCCAAGGACTGGCCCGCAGCAGGTCATTGAGCGTGTCAGAGCAAAGAAAGGCCTGCAGATCACCGCCACCGAAGTTCTACCACGCATGAGAGAAGGCGGAGCGTTCGTCAAATTTACGCACGATGGAACAACTCCGACGTCTGAGATCGAGAAAGTCCTTCAGGAATACCTCAGAGACGAACCTGTAAAGCCATGGTGGGCGCCGTTCCGCCGCGTGCGCACTAAGATCGTCAAGGGCCGTCCCTGGGTGGAAGATCTGATGCGCGTGCCTTCGCCTCGACTAAAGGTCGAATTTATTTCAGGAGAATCAGGGGGTAACCCCGCCGATGCTGTCGAACTGTCACAAGAGGAGCTTTTCCAGTTCTTCAGGCCTTACGGCAAGCTGTCAGATATTGTCATGCAACCTCCAGATTCCAAGATTTTGCCCAAGTTTGCGCATGTCGACTTCTCCACCATGGGCAAGGCAATAATGGCGAAGAATTGCATGCATGGTTTCGTGGTCTCCCAAGCCCAAGGCGGAGGACCAAAAGGGACACTCTTGCGCCTGCAGTACGATCCCAAACTCCGCCGCGCAAAAGTGGTGAAAGACTGGCTTTTTGGACATCCTCGAGTCGTCTTGCCAATTATAGCGGCACTCTTAGCTGGACTTACTGTCGCTATCTTCGATCCGATCCGCACTTTCTTCGTCAAGGCACACATCACAAGAGTGTTGCACCTCGAAGACAACAAGTACTACAAGTGGGCAAAAGGATACGCTTCGGACCTTATACGTGGCAAGTCGAACGAGGATGAGGCTCGAATGGAGGCGATCTGGGATGATCGCAAGAACAACATCGAGCAGGTTCAGACATGGCTCATGGAGACAGCTGATACGTTCATCATCGTGCAAGGCCCGCGAGGCTCTGGGAAGAAAGAGCTAGTTGTTGACCAAGCTCTTGCGGATAAGAAGCTCAAACTCGTCATAGACTGCAAGCCTATTCAAGAGGCTCGGGGCGATAGTGCTACTATCAGCGCGGCTGCTAACTCTGTCGGATACAAACCTGTTTTCTCTTGGATGAACAGCATCAGCGGCATGATCGACATGGCTGCTCAGGGCGCTACAGGTGTCAAGACAGGATTCTCGGAGACTCTCGATACTCAGCTCAGCAAGATCTGGAACACCAGCACCACCGCATTAAAGCAGATTGCTCTCGATAAACGGCACAAGGCGGACAAGGACGCCAACCTGGGCGACGACGACTGGCTCGAAGCTCACCCTGAGCACAGACCGATCGTGGTCATCGACAACTTTCTACACAAAAGTAACGAAGGGGGCATCGTCTACGACAAGATTGCTGAATGGTAGGAGACTCTGATTTTTGTTCATTTCTTCCTAAGTGCTAATAGATGGTAGGGCTGCTCGTCTCACAACGGCCAACATTGCACATGTCATATTCTTGACCAACGATGTATCGTTTAGCAAATCTCTCTCGAAAGCACTGCCCGATCGCGTCTTCCGTCAAATTTCCCTCTCGGATTGTTCGCCAGATGTTGCCAAGCGCTACGTCATAACACATCTTGACGCTGATGTTCAGGACGATCCTGTGCCCCATGGGAAGAAACCCCAGCCGGTTCCTTCACAGTCACGCACAGATCTTGAAGAACTTGACAGCTGCATTGAGCTGCTTGGCGGTCGCCTCACGGACCTCGAGTTTCTCGCAAGGAGGATAAAGACAGGCGAGACACCACAAAAGGCAGTCCACGAGATGATTGACCAGTCTGCCTCGGAGATACTGAAGATGTACATCTTCGGCGCGGAGGATGAGGGTGGAAGCAGACATTGGAGCGTGGAGCAGGCGTGGTTGCTGATCAAGGAGCTCGCGCAGAAAAACAGCCTGCGCTACAACGAGGTGCTCCTTGACGACATCCTGAAAACAGGCGGTGAGAAAATTCTGCGCGCCCTCGAACAGGCCGAACTCATCACCATCGAATCTGGACCCAACGGGCGACCGTCGATCATCAAGCCAGGCAAGCCTATCTACCACCCAGCGTTTAAGCGTTTGACCGAAGACAAAGTGCTGAAGAGCCGCCTCGACCTTGCCATCCTTACTCACTTGACCAAGATCGAGAGCGCTACAATCGACAAATGTGAGAACGAGCTGCTATTGCTCAGTAAGCTCAAGAGCCAGCCGGCTCAGATGGCTGGACGGGCTAATTACCTGCTCAACAAGATGATGGCGAGCCAGGATAAGGTGGAGAAGTACGAGACCGAGACGAAGGGCTTGAAGAAGGTTCTCGGTCAGGAATACTAGTTGTAAAGTGGCCATGTATAAGATACCATTCTCCTTATCTCAAACTCATTCAGATGTACGTACACCATGTGTACTCCGGATTTCGATTTTATTGGTTCCAACCCAACATGTGTTTGCACGTGCGTTTAACAGTCTTGGGTGCCCCCGCTAACCTCGGTGTTCACGGATGGCAAATCGCAAGTCAACAAACACCACCTCCAGAAGTCGAGGTTATTGAGACGGTCACGGTGACTGGCGAACAATATCCTGACGCGTCTTGGAGTACTTGCATAGGTCTCTAGTCCAGGAACCAGTTTCTCCGGTTGCACGTCATTGGCGCTCCGCAACCGGCTTGATACCGCGGGCCGAGTCCGAGCGCTCAGCGTCTCCATTCTACCGAGCACGAAACGCGAGCTCTAACCTCATCTTTTCTTCGCGACTGCCATTGCGCACCACCCCGACGTCCATCACTCCTGCCCCGACAACAGACGTAGCGTTCCTCTGCGCTCCGCACACACATCCACACAATGGCCCCTGTCACAGACTCCGCGGTCTCTGACCTTCAGAGCACCGTGTCCAGGCTTGAGAAGCGCATTGCGGAGCTCGAGTCAAGGCTGCAGGGTCAGGTCGGCATTGCGGACACAGCGCAGGAGAGCGTCAGGATGATCCTGATTGGGCCGCCCGGTGCCGGTACGTCTCTTGAGCGCAAGCGGGCATGCAATGGGAATTTTGTTAACGAGCTATAGGCAAGGGCACACAAGCGCCGCGCATTAAGGACAAGTTCTGCGCATGCCACTTGGTACGTTTTATCGAGCGTCCAGCTCGTGGGGAAGCTCGAGGCTAGTAAGAGACGTGATTCTAACAAACGCAGGCTACTGGAGACATGCTCCGCGCACAGGTTGCTGCGAAGACAGCGCTCGGCCGTGAGGCCAAGAAGATCATGGATGCCGGAGGCCTTGTCAGCGACGAGATCATGATCAACATGATCAAGACTGAGCTCGACTCCAACCAAGAGTGCAAGAACGGGTATGTCAGCTTCGGTCCCGCTTGAGCTCCTGCTTGTTCCGCGCATTCAGACAGTTGCTAATAAACACTAATCTACAGCTTCATCCTTGACGGTTTCCCACGAACAGTCGTCCAGGCTGAGAAGCTTGACGGTATGCTCAAGTCCACCAACAAGCCCTTGCAGCACGCTGTTGAGCTTCAGATCGACGACTCGCTCCTTGTCTCGCGTATTACTGGCCGTCTCGTCCACCCCGCATCTGGCCGCTCCTACCACAAGGTCTTCAACCCTCCCAAGAGCGAGATGGTCGACGATGTCACTGGCGAGCCGCTCGTCCAGCGCTCTGATGACAATGCTGAGGCACTCAAGAAGCGCCTCGTGACATATCACACCCAGACAGCGCCTGTTGTCGGCTACTACCAGAAGACCGGAATCTGGAAACCCATCGATGCGAGCCAAGAGCCTGGCCAGGTCTGGAAGAGCTTGCTCAAGGTCTTCGACAACAAGGCCTACGTTGCCGGGCAGACTGGCAGCTTGCTGAACAAGATTGGTCTCAAGAACTAGGGTTCTCGCAGGTGGCTCGAGATGGGTGTAGGAGGGCAATCAGGGGCAGTGTGGATGCAGTCGTGGCGCATGAGAAGTGTGCTGGAGCCGTGGAAAGATCAACCTTCAAGCTTCAGCATGGTGGGTGCGTGTAGTGCAATGGGACTACAAAGGTCTCTGTACTTGTAAGGATTGATCTTTTGGATCTGTTTGCAGGTGCATCATAGTGGAGGGCGTGTCTCTATATTGTATGTACTACTCTGAGCAAACTAGTCTATACGTTCGAGGCTAGAGTGCTTGGAGTTCTGAAAAATATATATGCACTGCACTTTTCCGGCATCATTGCCATCTTACGTGCCTTCAAGGAATAGCCGTATCATTCTTCGCTCCAATGGCGCAGGCAGCCACTTACGCAGGCCGCTGTTGCGACAACGTGTTGGCTTGGCTCGGCCTTTAGCCAGCTACCTCCGCTGAGCATCATCTCAAAAAGTGACGGCGCGCCGCCAAGTGTCCTCCACAGTTTGCACAATTGCACTCCACACGTCTACACGGCGCCTGAGGCATACCAGCCCGAATACGCCACATACCATACAGCCTCACATCACATCCGCAGCGCTCGCGCTCCACGAGTACACGCATCAAACACCAGCACAGTAGACCGCACCACACACCATGTCCAGCCGTTTCGGCCGCGACGCTGCGCGCGACGACCTCTTCAGCAGCTACAACCGCTCCGCCTCGCCCTCGAAAAGCAAGAACAAAGCGCGTGCCTCACCCTACAACGCCGGCGGGTACGGGCTGCCGGCTTCATCTGACGGCCCTGGCTTCGCTGCCTACCCCGGCGCAGGCACGAATGGGAGTCTGTACGGAGGATACGGCGCAAACGGAGGCTACGGTGCAGGAGGCAGCGGCGCGCATGACGGCGGGTACCGCGCAGCAACGCCGAGTAGCAGAGGTCAATATGGGAGCGCGACACTGGATGAGCTGGAAAGCCAGAACGAGGAGCACACAGGAATGTTGATCGGGAAGGTGAAGATGTTGAAAGATGTACGGTCTTCCCCTCCCTTTTCCCTGCTTGCCTTAGGAGCCGCAGGGTTTTGTTGCGCCCGTACTGATTAGTCTAGTTGACACACCTCATCGGCGACGAGATCCGCGACAGCACCTCCCTGGCGGAGAAAATGAATGACCAGTTCGAGAACAGCAGGAATAAGATCAAGGGCACGATGAATAGAATGCTTATGATGGCCAAGAAGACGGGTGTAGGGTGGAAGGCGTGGGTCGCGTTTTTCGCTGCCCTGATACTGCTGTTCTGGTGGGTGTGGCTGGGTAAAAAGTGAGCGTTGCGCTGTGGTCAAGCTCTGTGGACGTGAAAGAGCAAGCGAAGCAGATTGGTGTTTATAAGAGGCGCTCCTGTACATTGATCCAGCATTTTGCGTGGCGTTTGGGCATTTCTGGTGTGCTGTCTTCTGTAGACGTTGGATGTATTGCACGTTTGAATGTTAATGGGTATGTTGACGCATGCCTTTACGACTCTTTTGGCATTATGGCTATTCAGTGTTTACCCTTCTTTGCGAATAACACCGACCCTGCTGTCCTGCCATGTCACTACGCATCAATCTGCATAATGTGTATGATCGTTGGCCTGACAGACATAGCATCTCGCTCCATCATAGTGGACCCAGCTGTTGCGCAACTCAGGATAATGGTGGCTACTTGTTGAATGGCCTTGGTTCTATACGAATCATTCAGAGTTGGATAGGTCTCAGATACCGTATGACATGACAATCGAGATTGAATCTCCATGTGATCTATCCTGACTCCAAAATCACGTAGCTGATCATATTTCGAGATCTTGGTCCCAAGGCAGCGCGCCCTTTTGTGTCGGCGTTTGCAGGCAAACACGCCGTCGCGACCAACATCGCTACTTTATGAATCTCTCAGAAGGAGGGGCAAGAATGTTCACTTTTGTTCTTCTTCCTGTTGTGGCAAGAACTCCTTGAGTCGATAATACGGAGATGAGATACCCGGACAGTGACTCGAGATGACGGGTCCCTAGCCCAAAAGGAATGTTTTTCGGAGATGGACACTGAAGACTCCTGCTCTCGTCAGCTGCATTGTAGTTGCTGCACCTCCCAAACGATCTCAACATCAAAGCCCGCTTGGGCGCATATTGGTTGGACTCCGATCTCCTGTTCAGTCCTTGGCCCTTCACCCATTCAATAGAGATAGCCTCACAATCACAGCACAGGGCTTTGAAAGGCTGCGCGTAGGAATGGTTGGACAGCAAACCCAAGCCATGTCTACGGAACCGACGAGCCGGAGGATTGTACAGCACTGACTGCACTAAGCGCAGCCGCCCGTTGCTTGTCTCTTGCCGCCGCTAGAGTCCACTCTCGAAACAAGAAAAATTCAAGGTCCATGAGTGGCGGAAGGATTGGAGGTTGCACGCGAGGTGGAGGCCAATTTTACGGCAATTGTGGTTCGCGAGGAATCGGGTAATGGACAGGGGAACCTGCTATTACCGAACAGCGCATTCGAGCGGTCTGTAAATGATGAAACGATTACTCCGATTTCTAATTGTCTGCTTGACAGCGATGGTGTACATGGGTTAGTTCTTGAAGCGAAGTATATCATCTAAGCTGAGAAGCTACCAGCCTTGCCCTCGAACGATTGCAACAAGTCACTCCGATCCCTCCGAGGGCCTGAGAGAGGTCGAGATATCGTAGCGCTCGCTGCGACCCACAAACTGGATCTTGGTGAAACAAGCCATGCGCGAAACTCCTAAGCGAGGCAGAGCGTTGCAGCGACGTCATGGCTGCGGGTCCTTTGCGGCAAATATATGAATGTGGAATCAGATGTTCATGCGTTTCTACTCTTTTGACGAGTATGTAATGCTCTCGACACAGAGAGACAGTTATACGACGCGTAGACGCCCGTCTTGGTGGGCCGGGCGCTAGTGACGTCCTATCGAGACTTCTCCACATCTGGTCTGTTCCTTTGTCCTTTCTCCACGATTCATCAAATGAGCCTGACTTTCGTTTGCGAGAAGTGGTGCTGTGGTGTCAAGATTCAGTGTTGCCTTCAGCGGAAAAGCAGTCTACAGTGACAAAGACGCTATTTAGGATGCACAAGAACATCTCCTGAGCAGCCATCCCTTCCAATTAATGTCACTATCGTCGGAGATGGTCGTTCCGACCTTGAGGATGCCTGCGTCGATCAGGAACACTCGACTCTGCAGCGCGTTGCCGCCCGTCCCATTCCCAGGTACCTGAAACAAACAGCGGAAAGGATTCAGTCCTTCCGTCCAGTCATCTCCTGAACGCTTAATGAGATCAAGCTTTTGATGACGGCCTTCATGCCCTTTCTGAGATTGTGCCTGGTCGTTTTGACAGCTGTACAGGGCTAGTGTTTACCCACATTGTTTCGAACAACTCTTCTGCTGGATATAAAGATGACTTGGTGCCCTGCGATTTTGTTTCCTCATCACACTCTTTCAGTCATTTCGACAGTTCATTCTTTTCAAACTCACTCACCCTTCATCGATTGAAGCGGATAACATTCTCTTACACCTTCGTTGATCTCGAAGCTTACTTTTGAACGCCACCTTTTCCAACCAACCCAACTTTTCAGTTACCAAATCATCAACAATGCCTTCCAAGATTCAGGTTGCTGCTATGCTCGGCGCTTTCGCCGCCTCCGTCAACGCCCACGGTCACCTTTCGGACATCAAGGTCGATGGCGCTGACTTCAAGGCCTACGACCCCTCGTTCCAATACCAGACCCCCTCGCCCGAGGTTGTCCAGTGGGGTTGCCCCGAGTGCCTTGACAACGGCTTCGTCTCTCCCGACATGTACACCGACGTTGACAAGATTGCTTGCCACAAGGACGCCACCGCTGGTGCTAAGGTCGCCAAGGTCGCTGCTGGAGGAACCGTCGACCTGACCTGGAACACCTGGCCCGAGTCCCACGTCGGTCCCGTCATCGACTACATGGCTAAGGTCGAGGATGCTACCACCGCCAAGGCTGCCGACTTGAAGTTCTTCAAGATCGACGAGGCCGGTTACGAGGGTGGTGAGTGGGCTGCCATGAAGCTCATCAACAACGACCTCACCTGGTCCGTCACTGTCCCCAGCTCCATTGCTCCCGGCCAGTACGTTCTCCGCCACGAGATCATCGCCCTCCACTCTGCTGGCGATGAGGGCGGCGCCCAGAACTACCCCATGTGTAAGCACACTTCCGAACCATGAACATTTTGAACAAAGACTAACACCGACCAGGCGTTAACTTGGAGGTAACTGGCTCCGGTACCGAGACCCCCGAGGGTGTCACCGCCGACAAGCTCTACACCCCCACCGACCCCGGTATCAAGGTCAACATCTACGGCGGCGACATGTCCAGCTACAAGATCCCCGGCCCTGCCCTCTTCTCTGGCGCCAGCTCCGGCTCCGGCTCCTCGGGCGCCGGTAACTCTTCTGCTGCTGCCCCCGTCAGCTCTGCTCCTGCTGCCACCTCGGCCGCTCCCGCCGCCACCTCCGCCCCTGCTGTCCAGAACAACGCTGTTAGCGCTACCCCTGTTGCCTCCGCTGCTCCCTCTTCCACTGGCAGCGCTGGTGCTCTTCCCAAGACATTCACCCTTGAGACCTTCGTCTCCTGGTTGGAGGAGGCTGCTGGCTCTTCCAGTGCTAAGGCTCGCCGCCACGCCCGCGCTTTCCGCGGTTAAATCTGCGGTGTGTCTGGTGATGTGCCAATGTTGATGGATGATTGGAAATAGATGACGTGTTCCCGTTCTTGTACCTAGCCCTTACTATTGTCGAAATGGCTCACATTCATTGTTCTGTACACATTGCTTCCATTCCAAAGTGACTCATTCTGCTAAAGACTTGGCTTGATTCGTTAATTGATGTACTACTCTGCTCGTCTTATATTACTCTCCTCGAGCCTCTTAGCCTACTCCTTGCATCACATCACAAAAACGTATTCATAATCTTACGATCGGTCTACAATGAGCCTTGCTTCCCCAGCTCACGTGCATCAAACTACAACTCCCTCGTCTCAGTCTCGGCCTTCTCTGTACTTCCCACCCTCCTTGTCTCAGTCCCATAGCCCGTCTGATAATGTCCCTCAACCCCATCAAAAGTGTACAGCGGTGCGAGCTTGGCAGACTTGTCGAGAAGAACCCAGCGCTTCCACCACCAAGGAAGCGCAACGCGGAAGTTGTACGCGATGAACTTTCGCGTGGGCACACCGAAGATGTAGTCCAGTTCCTCGAGGGTACGTTGCTTACTGCGAGACATGAGTAAGGTCGTTATTAGTGGTAAGGAGGAAGAGGACTTACGTTTCCGGTAACCACAGGAAGATCATGCAGAACGCAATGATGTTCAGGCCGGCATAGAAGCAGATCGCACCCAGCGGAGTGAGGGCGTACAGCATTAGCGGGAACGTGATGGAGAGCACAGCAGCCCAGAACAAGCAGGTCGCGACAGCCCAGCCCTACATAAGCGTCAGTGGTAGTACTTTGTGAGTTGAAAGTCTGGGGCCCTTACCATGCCAACCTCACGATGCGTGAGGGGGAAGCACTCCGCACTGTACGTAAAAGGCACCGGACCTTCTCCGGGCGAGTAGAACGCAGCGAAGATGTAGATGAACATAGCGATCAGACCGAGATGTGCTGGACTGCTCTTGGGAATCAGGAAACACAAGCCCGTCGCGAGCAGAGACCATGCCATCTGTGGGAAGGTGAAGAGGAGCAGGCTTCGGCGCCCGAAAGTGTCAATGGTCCAGATTGCAGGCCAAGCAAAGACGAAGTTGACGAGCCCGAAGCCGAAGGAGGCGATCAGGGCTTCGCGCTCCGAGGCTCCTGCCTGGCGGAAAATGGTGCTGGAGTAGAAGGCGATGATATTGACTGGCCTTGGTCAGTTTCGCGTTTGGATATCTTGGGCGAGGGGACACCTACTTCCGCACATCTGCTGCGCAATCATGACGACGAACGAGGCTAGAGTGGCGCGGCGGACTCGAGGGATGGTGAACAGCTCCATACAGCGCTGGAAGTAGTTGGATTTTCCGATGATCTGAGCTTCAACTTGAAGCTGTGCGTGAATGTAGTAGAGATCGCGCGCTGCTTGGACGGGACTGAAGCGAAGTCGCAACAGGGATTGCCAGGCCTTGCGGTAGCGGTTCTTCTTGATCAACCATCTAGGTGACTGTATGTGAATCAGTATACATAATATCAGGGCTTGGAGACTTTCACAAACCTCGGGACAGAAGAAGATGCCGATGGTGAGAGGCTGCAGTTATCAGTACTAGAATCTTTCTAACGTGAAGGGAGCTACTTACTACGGCTGGGATGAAGGCAGAACCAATCTGGAGGCGCCAGGCAATTACAGGGACCTGGTACACAGCCAAGTTGGCGCAGTAACCCAAGAAGATACCGAAAGCAGTCCACATTTGCCTGATACCCTTAGTGAATCAATTCTCCTTCTTGACCATCGCCGACTTACCAACTCATCACCAGCGCACCACGAATTCGAGCAGGAGAATTCTCGGCAGCGAAGATCGGCACCGTCGATCCTTTGAGACCCATACCAATGCCCCTGTCATAGTCAGTTCCTGAGCTACAAGTCTAGCCAATATCCTTACATGAGAATGCGAGTGATGAGCAACTGCTCCCAAGTCTGGCTGAGTGCTCCGCCAATAGGAGTAAGCACGCAGAAGACAGCGGATATGAAGATGGTCCCACGGCGGCCGAAGTAGTAGTTGCAAGGGTCACTGACCCAGCAGCCGATGAGCGCACTCCCAATATATGGACCAGCGTTGACAAGACCAACAAGCAGATTGTGGTTCCATCGGTTGGGACTGCCTTCTGTGTCACCTTCGCCGATACCGAACTCGACGGGGAAGGATAGGTTCGCGCCGTTGGATCCGGTTTGATCCCTGTTGATCGAGTTTAGTACGATGACAAGGCAAGGCCAGTCGAGCACTTACCAGCCCTGCACCGCAGCACCAATAGAGCATACTATGATTGTGATGTATAGCTGGAGAGGGTGCTTCCACTTATGCTCCTGCTCAAAGCGAAGATGTTGTCTGTCTTCTTCGACAAGCATCTCAATGTTGTCATATCCATGCGGATCTTGCGCGACCAAAGCACCCTTCTTGAGATGCTCGATGATTTCCTCGAGGTCATGTTCACGTGCGAAGTCCTCGACATCGCGCATCAAGATCTCATGAGGAACGCCAGTCAGAGGGTTTGACACTCTGGAAACACCGTCAGAATACTCCTTGTACTTCAAAGACTAACTCCCTACTTCGCATCGACATTCTTGTTTAAATTGACACTTGCCACCGATGAACGGCGAGCTTCATCGATGTCATTGCGGTGCGTAACACCTTCCGGCTTGCCAACGCTTGGGTCTACCATAGTGCGAGGCTTCTGAGATCAAGCTCACTCGAGGTCCACAGAAAGAGGGAGAAAATCGGACGTGCGGCAAGCGCACAGCTGGGGAGAGGACCGCCAACTAAATAGTCGTGAAGACCTGCTGAACAGTGTGCCCAAGGACACACAAATACGCCCGACAGCCTGGTCTGTTTTCCATATTGCAGCGCTAATCCCGCGAGCATCTTTTCCATAACCTTCAGCGGCAACGCCGATGACCAGCCAAGGAATGCACCATCGAGGGTGACATCGGTGGTTGGGAGCGCAGGTCTCATGCGGATTAGAGTTGGCGCAGGAATTCCCTCGTTGGACACAGGTCTGCCTCAGCGGCCAAGAGGGTTCGTTGTCTTGTCCAAGGCTGACTGTTGACCTGACAAGATTCGGCCAAGGTTGGACAAGAATAAGGCAGACAGTTAGCACTTGTGGTTGACACTTCGATGCCTGTGCAAAGATCAACACTGTGGAGCTCAATTTCTCATGTCCCAGCTCTTGCGAATTTGTCCATTGCCGCAAAGGTCTATGTGAAACATGCTGCTCTATCATAGAAAGGATGAGGGCGTATATCGCGAAATACAAGCCGGGGGGGAAGCGCAGTCGGCCAAGGCAAGGCGTGCGGGGGTGGAGGTCGATTCTCGGTGCGTCTGCGAGTTTAGCGCAGCGCAATCTTGGTTCTCCCCGCGCCTTTCCCACCATCGTCAAGCCGTTCTGCAACGGTGCGCGGGAACTTGAACTCGGACTACTTGCTTCGGAACATTCTCCTGAGATGGCACGAACCGCCTACTTGCCCCCTGGCACCGGCACAGCGACAGATGTTGATGCGTCATAGCAAAGTGATGAGAAGACAGTTCCACCTGCAGTTGTCAAGACTGATCAGCAAGCTCAACCGCGCCATGGAGAAGATCGAGGGTGCTGATCTTTGTCCGTCACATAATGACAACTTCAAACTGGTTGCTTTGACACTATACCAACAATGCATGAGCGAGCTTGTATAGCGTTGGAGGCGTCACGCGAGCGAATGCCACTGCTATAATGCACCAGCGCCGGGTTACCGCATTTGGATTTCACAGCAGATTCCATTGCTGTAGTCATTCGACCGGCGCGCGCCGTCTGTGTTGTCTCCGTGCCAAGTGGTTAGCTTTCCAACGTGCTCTTGGAGGCATATCTGAAAGCTTTTCAAGGAAAATACTAAATGTCTTCTGGTCGCAAGCGAATATAGTCAGCCTCAGGATAAGATGATACTCCGACCGTTGATTTTTGACAACATGACTTGAGCCATGTCACTTGTAGTTGCTTCTTCGTTCTACTATGTGAGTGAGTACTGCCTCTACGGGCTTATTCATCACGACCCTAAGACGAAGACGACTCAACTCTTGAGCACCTCTTCTTCGACACAGCATCGAAAATCTCATGGATCGAAGGTATTTTGTTTACATCGGATATGTGTAACATTACTAGACTGTTCTGCCATCTGATCGACGGCCACAACATGATCCCATCATGAAGTACCGCGTACTAGGTGACGCGGACCGCTGCGCAGGCACATTCCCAACCACTGAATCGAAGATCTTGAGACTACCAAAAGCTGAAGTAGTCGAACGACTAGCCCTGTATGCCTCAGGCCACAAACATCGACCGGTGCCTGGTGCACAGCACGACATGCAAGTGTCAGCGCTGTGCGTCTGGCGGCGACCAATCCTTGTCAGATCACGGAATACCACAGAGGATCCATGTGGCGGTGCTTGACTGGACCTAAGCTGCTGGCTATTACCTGACGCTCCACTCATAGCACACGCTTACAATAGGGATCAGCCGGTCCTATACGGCCACTACTCCTTACTCCTGACTCCTACCGGACGAACCTCAGTTCGTCCATTTGTTGTGTAGAACGAATACGAAGCTGCGTGGAAGCGAGCTGTACTAGCGGCGGAAGGATTCGAGGCTGTGCAGGAACCAGCGGATTACACAAGTGGCTTCAAGCCACCATCGAAGTGGCTCGTTTCAGAGTACGACGGGTACGAAGAATCGCTGGGTTCCACCACCACAACCCACCAGTGATTGTGCGGGAATCTGCTTCGTATCATCGCTGCACGGCGGCCAAGGCAGTTTCGACAGCAATCCGTCGCTGCCTGAAACAGGACTCCCGCGCGCGCCGTCAAATTAATGCAGCGTCGTCCGTCTTTATGTCCCGATGCATGCGCTAGCAGCGCGGGTTTGCCCAACCACAATTCAGCCCTACCCACCCCATGCCAACGACCTTGCAGCTTCCACGTGTGTGCGGCCTCTTCCAGCAAATGTCTTGGGCGGTGTCGCGTGGAGGCTTTCACGTCCAGTCGCGGAGGAACGTGGTCTGTGGCAGAGGGCACATTGGCCTGCTCACGCACACCCAGGCGGCCACATCACGGGCTCGAGCAAGACACCTGTCGCGCCCTGAGCGTTTGCTCGAGAGGGGAAGCTGCTTCGGCTCATGCATGAACCCGGGCAGGATCCGGATCAGCAACGTGATTCGCGGGCGCAGAACAATGGGAAACGCGCTAGAAGACCGAGAAATGAGCTTCAGCCGTTTGGTACTGCGGTCTGCCGTGCTGATACATGCGGATCAGAATGGCACGGCCGGCACCGTCGTACGCACGGCGCTGGATACCGGTTGTGGCGGTGCCGTAGCGGTGTTTGAGTAGGTTGAACAGCCAAGCTTCCTAGGCGTCTTGCGCCCTGGATCCACAGCATGCTGTCGACTGCTGCAGCGCACAGAGTGGTCTGTACATGTACGCGCTCGGATCAAAACGAGATGAAGAGGGCCCTGCGTCAACATCATCTTCCCGCCAAGCTGGACCGACCATCTGCTTGGATATCACGCCGTGAGTGATTTCTCGTGTTGAGCCCGCTAGGTGAGCCGTGAGCTGCTGTTGGAGCTGTCTGAGCCTGTGGCTGAGTAGGGCAAGCAGCGCGCTTCACTGTTGTGTTCACAAGCAGGATTGAGCGTGGTAGCGAGCGGACCGGACCTGTGCGCAACGCGCGCGGGAGATTATATATAAAGACCCTGGCATAGATTGAGGGTTGCGTTGTTGTTTCGAAACCGACCTGCCAGCTGCATCATCACATCGTGGTCCCTGCAAACTTACTCTTCGACGTTGCCTTGCTTACTCGAGTCACTCCTTTAACAGTTCATCGCTCGCTGCTGTTGATCGGCACGTTGCTGCGACTCACCTTCACCTACACCATCTTCTCCCACCAACCTCAACACACGCCCACGCACCATGAAGGAATGCCCAACCTGCCGGGGCCTCGGCACCGTCAAATGCGATGAGTGCAACGGCACGGGCAAGAACTGTACCGGCTGCAAACGAGACGGCACACTCAAGTGCCATGTCTGCGAAGGATCAGGCGCGATTCACACGAACTGAATCCGCACGCTTCCGCATCCAGGCGACCATGCATGTTCGATGTGGCCTGCTGCTTCCCGGGGCAAGCAATACGAGCGACGCGCACAGGGATCCCCCCAGGTACGTGGCTGGATACGGGCTTGCTTGCACAGCCACCTCTCCGTCCCTTCTGCTCCACGCACCGAGCATCGTCGCTGTGGCATGTCGCACCGTCGGAGAGAGCAGCGCTTGATCCCTCACCACTACTACTGCTCGAGCCCACCACTTCCCGCGCTGATATCATACGTTGCAGGCTCATCTCGGTTCCATGACCCTTTCTCAGCCACAGCCAGGCTTATCGGTGCGCAGGCGCACCTCGAACGCACAGTCGCCCGCACAGTTCGACGTAGGGAGATGGCGCGCAGGCAGGACTGGGACCTGCGCCCGCGAAACGCAATTTGCTCTTGCGCAATACCCCCTCCCCTCCCCTCAATTTCCGAGCTACCTATGCGAGTGTTTTTTTCTTTCTCATACATCCGGCGTGTCTCTTTATTTGCATTTTACTTGGCTGGGCTTCGGCCGCAATTTGGGGATTTCTGGAATTCAGGTTTTCGCGGGGACAGGGGGGTGTGTTGCATGTGGAAGTGGGAGAGTGGGAGTGGGGAGGGTGAGAGATGGTTGGTGGCTGAGATTGGCGGACGGCGGGGAGTGCCTAATACGACAGATGTTGCGCTTGGGCGTGATGGGCGAGACGCAGTGAGGAGGTAATCAAATATGGAAATACAACGTGCAGTTCAACGCAGTGGGTTTGGTTGAATTGACTGGCGGACATGACCGACAGATGAGCGGACACGTGACTGTCCGATGTGGTCCGGACAGCGGCTCCATGTGAGAATTTGGGGGGACCGATGACAAAGGAAATATGTCTACTCATATATAATTTGATGGATAGGGCCGACATACAATCTCACGGAGTCCAGATTACACCCAAGCCAAAACACCATCATCACGTGCTATTCACCACCACACTCCTCACCCCTTCAAAGCCCACAGCAAAAAACAATCAAATCCCTCCAGATGCACAATACCATCCCGCCGATCCCCCGCTTTATCCCCTCTCCCTCATTCCCCCTCGCCCGGCACCAGGACCATCCCAACACCCAAAAAAAAACTCAAAAAAACAAAGCATTTTAATGGCTTTCCGGTACCGGGAATCGAACCCGGGTCTTTCCGGTAACTTCAGTTCGCTACACAGGGGTAGATCGGGATTGAAAGCGGAATATCCTAGCCTCTGGACTATACCGGAGATTGGTAATTTTTTTTGATGGAGACTTTGGAACCAAGGGTATACATATACAATGTAACGATGGACGTGAGTGATGGATGTAGTGATGTAGATGTTGTTGGAGGGGATCGGACGGATCGGACGGAGCGGGACGGGATGGTCGTTTTTTGTTTTTCTTTTTTGGTCAAGGCTAATTAGTGCCGATGGTACAAAGGAGCTCCATCTTTTGGTCGATCAGATTTACACACAATGCCCTTCCTGACCCAATCTTCAGTGCGCGCATACAATAATCACTGCAGAACACAACTAGAACTCAGCTTTAACAGCCTAGAGAATAGAGAGTACTAACACTACATGTCTGCACAAAGAAGATTTAGTGAATTTGCTGTAGGAGTTGTACTGTAGCCTACAGCTATGGATCTATCGTTCACCTAAACGATCACCCCCCCCCCCCCCCAACCACCTGGCGCGACCCAGCGGTTCTGAACGGTATGATGCACACCCCAAGTCGCACAACAACTACACCTCTCTCCTCTGTCTACGATATCCGACCCACATTTCCTTCGCACTTATCTGAACGACTACGCGGGGCCCTTCAGCCTAGGGTAGCTCTGTAAGCTGTATGTACTTGCGCCGGAAAGAGATGCGATCACCACTCCACCGATCTTTATCTTTTTGGGCTAGGGCGGACGTATACATCGCATATATGTTTTTTCATATTTTCAAGTAGATTAAGGGTGGTGCTGCGTTTGGATATAGAAAGCAGTGGATGTGCGTCCTGCGTTGTTTCTATTGTACATGGGATTTTGCTACGTAAGGGGGGGGGGGGGGGGGGTTACATACATGAGATTATGCTACATAGGGGGAGGGGGGACGTTGATCGTTCTCGTCCGAGCTACTGCAACGACGCTGGAGGTGGGCGATGGTGGGTGTGGAGATTGTGGTGTATGGGTACTGCAGAGGACCGTCGTGCCGTGCTTTGTTTTCAAGACGCGACGGGGATGACAGATATCGTCCAGAGCAGACACCGCTCAGCCCGCCTGCGCACCATTCTCAGCAGCCACCCCCTGTGCCCCCTTCCCCCTGCGCTCCTTCTTCGGGCTGACAAAGTTGACCAGCTTCCGCCCGACGACAACCACCTTCCAATCCTCAGGCACATCCTCGTGCACGGGATGCGCCGTTTTACTCCCGCTCATCGCCCACAACCGGCCCCTCTCTCTGTCGAGCCACTCAGCGCCCGCCTCGCTCTGTGCAATCTGGCGCACAATATCCACTACGTCCTTCATGCGCTGGTTGTGCGGCAGCTGGGCCGCTGCTTTGCGGATCTCGAGCTCGAACTTGCGCTTGCCGTCGACTTGGACGACGCACGTGCTGAGCGGGTTGAGGTGGGGGATGATGTCTGTTTCCGGCGTGGGGAAGCCCGCGGTGAAGACGGAAGCGGGGAAGGCGAGGTTGCGCTTGTGGGGGTTGTAGGTGTGGGTGTGCAGGTTGTGCCAGGCTTCTTCGGCGACGCCGGGGGCGATCGGGGCGAGCATGCGCAGGAGGTGGATGAGGGCGGCGTGTTTGAGCCAGGCGGTGAGTTCGGAGGCGTGCGGGGCGTCCCAGAGGAGGTTGGTGAGGGTCATAAGGTCGCTGATGATGGTGTTGAGGGAGAAGGTCTCTGAGTAGGAATCTGTGACGCTTGCGATGGTTTGCTGTGTTTTTGTCCAGAGCTTTGCTTCGTCGACTTGCAGGGCGGCGATCAGCTCAGCTTGGTTCTCAATTGTGGTTGCCTTCTTCTTCGTGTTGTAGTAACGGGTGACGATGCTGCGGAGATCTTCGTCAATGTTCTTGGACGGGATGAATTTCTCCAGCTCTTGGTCGGGGAACCAGTGTGCGCTGGACAGGCGGATGACCCTCTGGAGCCATCGTTGGACACCAGTGATTTTCTGCTCGTCCCATTCGAGCACGTCAGTGACTGGTGCTTGGAAGAGCATGTGCGCGCGAGTGGCATCCACGCCGTACTTTGCGATCGTGGCCCCAGGATCGACGCCGTTGTATTTGCTCTTGGACATCTTTTCGTAGCTGACAGTAGGGACCAGGCCACTCGCTTTGATTTTGGGCTTTCCCGGCGTGGCCGTATCAACCTCGTCCGGCTTCAAAAATCGGCCTGTCTCGGGATCTGTAAAGGTTTGACCGTGTACCATGCCCTGTGTGACAAGTCGCCTGAAGGGTTCACCCTGGACCAGATTGCCAGCCGTCCAGGTGGACGTTGTAGCGAGGAATTTCGAGATGAAACGAGCATACAGGAGATGCAAGATGGCATGTTCGACACCACCGACATAGAGGTCGACTGGCATCCCTTCATTCGCCTTTTGGTGATCTACAAGCCCGCTTTCGTGCCTCGGGTCCAGGAACCGGAAGAAGTACCAGGAAGAATCCATGAAAGTGTCCATGGTGTCAGTTTCGCGCTCAGCTGGCGAGCCGCACTTTGGACATGAAGTCTTTTTCCAGTTCTCATCCTCGTCAAGAGGATTGCCAGATCTACCTTGGAAGAAGCTATCAGGCAGATTCGGCAGTTGGACAGGCAGATTGGTCTCAGGAACGGGCACTGGGCCACATGAATGACAGTGGATGATAGGTATTGGCGTGCCCCAGTACCGCTGTCGACTGATGAGCCAGTCTCGAAGGCGCCAGTTGTCAGTCTGCTCGGCACGCTTGCCCGAGTCCCGGAGCTTCTTGACCATGAGCTTCACGGCTTTCTTCGAGGGCATGTTGGCAAACTCGGGTATGTCGGCGGCTACAAAACCTCTAGCAGTGAAGACTGAGCCGTCTTTGTCACCAGGCAACAGCTGCGAGGCTGGCGAGCCTAGTTTCTCGGTTACGACGGTCCTGATAGGCTCGTCCCCTGCATTTGTTCTCCAGAAGGCATGGTCGCGAGTGTCGTGGCCTGGCACGCCCATGACGGCGCCTGAGCCGTAGTCGTCAAGCACATAAGGAGCCACATAGACTGGAACGGACGAGTGGCTCGTTCCCATGACCTGAGCGAGCGGATTGCGAGCGACGACATTCGGAAGGCGATACCCCTCCTTTGTGTCAAGAGGTAGGTCTTTTGCGCGTGAGATGAAGTGTCGCAGCGCCTCGTCTGTTGCAGACAGGCGCTTCACAATGGGATGGGACAAGGAAAGAGCAATGTACTGCACGCCAAACAGCGTGTCAGCCCGTGTGGTGAAGACATGGACAGGCTCGAATTGCGTGTCACTGCTGTTCGCCTCGATGTCGAACCAGAGCTTTGTGCCTTCTGACTTGCCGATCCAGTTCTTCTGCATGGCAAGGACCTTCTCAGGCCATCTGCCATTCTCGGCCAGGGTGTTCAAGTCGTCCAGCAGAGGCTGCTGGAAGTCCTTGATCTTCAAGAACCACTGCTTGAGCATGAGCTTCTCGACCTTGGCGCCTGATCGCCAGGAACAGCCATTGGCGTCGACTTGTTCGTTGGCGAGGACGGTCTTGTCGACGGGATCGTAGTTGACGAGGGACTTGGCCTGGTAGGCCAGGCCGCGCTCGTGGAGCATGAGGAAGATGCGCTGGGTGTGCTTGTAGAAGGCGGGGTCACATGTGCGAATCTCCTGCGGGGGGTGGTGTCAGCTGCGGTTGTAGGATATATATGTAGATATGTAACTATATAACATACAGCATGCCAGTCCCAGCGACCGCCCATGAGCATCATCTGCGACTTCATGGCCTCGATGTTCTGCAGCGTCCACTTCTCAGGGTGCACGCCGCGCTCGAGGGCGGCGTTCTCGGCAGGCAGGCCAAAGGCATCCCAGCCGATGGGGTGCAGGACGTCGTGGCCCTGCATGCGCTTGAAGCGGGAGAGGGCATCGGAGATGGTGTAGACGCGGAGGTGGCCCAGGTGCAGTGTGCCCGAAGGGTATGGGAACATGGGCAGCACGTATGCCTTGCCCTTGGTCGGCGCGGGCTCTTGTTTGGCCGCGGCCAGCTGGTCCCAGTGCGGCTGCCATTTGGCTGTGAGCGTTTCGAGCCTGATCTCGGCGGCTGCACGAGTGCGCGTCTTGAGGTGGACGGGCCATGAGGATGCGCGCCGGCGCCGTAGGAGGGCATGGGGCGCGACCGGCCGCCTGGCGAGGCGATATACACTGAGGCGGCGCATCAGCGGGACGCGTGCGCGCGCAACAGCAGACGGTCAATGGGCCTGCAGACGGTCAATGGGCGAGGGCATGTCAATGGGCGAGGGCATGTCAATGGGCGAGGCCGTGTCCCGCGCCCAAGACTCCCGCCGTCATTTTCTGGAGCTTGGACGCGCAGCAGAGGGAGCGGCCGCTAGCGGTCGGTGGGTACAGTAGTTCGTCTCATCCCGGGACTGCAGAAAGCTCACCACTCAGCCATCCACACCGCCAGGTTGCAGGTCGCTGTGTCCCGCTGCAGTCAGGGGCTTCGTCCCCGTGCTCTCTCCCACCTGCTCCACCTGCTCCCACCTGCTCCCACCTGCTCCCGCCTGCTCCCCCATGGCTGCGTCGTAGCACACCACCTCCGACGTCCCAGCACTGCACCCCCCTCCCATGGCCGGCCGCTACGCCCACCTGCCGCCGCCGACGCGCGACTCGCTCGAGCTCGCGTCGCTGGCGTCGTCGTCGCACCCGTCGCGGCGCACGTCCGAAGACTCGTCGGCGTCGGGCGCGCCGTCGTCGCGGAGACTGTCGCGGGACGACGACGACGACGACGCCGCGCTGCTCGAGGCGCCCGCCCGCGAGCCCAGCCGCCCGCGCCACGGCCGCTCCTACAGCGTGTCGTCGGCCTTTGACTTTGCGCCCAACCTGTTCCCCCTCTCGAGCACCGCCCAGGGCTACACGGCGCTCGGCGCCCCCGCGAACCCCGGCCTCGACCCGACCAGCGCCCTCAACGGCGGCTCGCTCGAGAGGAACAAGAGCCTGACCTTTGTCAACGGCCTGTCGCTGGTCATTGGCCTGATCATCGGCAGCGGCATCTTCTCCTCGCCGTCGCAGGTCAACAAGAACGCCGGCTCGCCGGGCGCCTCGCTGCTCATCTGGGTCGTCGCCGGCCTGCTGGCCTGGACCGGCGCCGCCAGCTACGCAGAGCTCGGCGGCGCCATCCCGCTCAACGGCGGCGCCCAGGTCTACCTCTCCAAGATCTTCGGCGAGTGGGCTGGCTTCCTGTTCACCTGGTGCGCCGTGACGGTCCTCAAGCCCGGCTCGGCCGCCATCATCGCCATCATCTTTGGCGAATACCTGGTCCGCGCTGTCATCGGCGCAGACGCAGTCGACGCCAGCGCCTGGCTCAACAAGGGAATCGCCCTGGTCGGCCTGGTGCTCGTCACCGCCCTCAACTGCGTGTCGACTAAGCTCGGCACCCGCAGCGCCGATGTCTTCATGTTTCTCAAGTTCGTGGCCCTGCTGGGCGTCTTTGTGATAGGCGTCGTAGTCGCCGCCACGGGGCTCTCCTACCGCGGCGACGCCAACACCGACTGGAAGAAGCAGGGCTGGTTCGACAACACCTCGCACAACATCAGCAATTGGGCCGTGGCTCTCTACGCGGGCTTGTGGGCTTTTGACGGCTGGGACAATGTACGCCCTCAACCACTAACCCTCACACCACCTTTGCTAACACCCACTTAGGTCAACTACGTGACGGCCGAATTCAAGAACCCCGCCCGCGACCTGCCCCGCGTCATCCACACCTCCCTCCCGCTCGTCATCCTCTGCTACATCCTCGCCAACATCTCCTACTTCTTCGTCCTCCCCACCCACGTAATCGAGTCCTCCAACACCGTTGCCGTCGCCTTCGGCAACCAAGTATTCGGCCCCGTCGGCGCCTTCGTCCTCGCCCTCTTCGTCTCCGGCAGCTGCTTCGGCGCCCTGAACGCCACAACCTTCACCTCCGGGCGTCTCGTCTACGCCGCAGGAAAGGAAGGCTACCTGCCCAGCCTCTTCGGCACCATTGGCCTCGGCAAGAGCCACCGCGCCATCCGCCTCAACGCCTCCACCAGCACCAGCAAAGTGCCCCAGCGAGTGATTTCCTGGTTCGCCGACCCCGACGCCGGCTTTTTCTTCACCCCGATCAGCGCCATGCTGCTCAACGCCGCCATCACCGCCATCTACATCGTCACTGGCAGCTTCGACTCCCTCGTCACCTTCTACGGTGTCGCGGGGTACACCTTCTATTTCCAGACCGTCCTGGGCCTCATCATCCTGCGCGTCCGCGAGCCCGACCTCGAGCGCCCCTACAAGACGTGGATCACCACCCCCATCATCTTCTGCTGCGTCAGCCTGTTCCTGCTCAGCCGCGCCGTCTTCGCAGAGCCCGTGCAGACCTTGCTCGTCGTGGCCTTCATGGCCGTCGGTCTGCTGGTGTGGTTTGCCTGGGTCGGCCGCCGGCGCAAGCAGACACAGCAGCGCTTCCGCAATCTCGAGGGCGGCAGCGAAAAGGCCGTCGGCTGGCGGTTTTGGAAGCGCTGGACCGCGTGAGCTGCCGACGGCTGGGATCCAGATACTTGCGTAGCCGGGAAATCAAGTAATGCCCTCCACGCTGTGCCCTTATCAATAAATATAAATCCGCCATCACACCCCGCCGCTGTGGAGTCTGTGGATCCCGCATGAATCCCCCCCAGACCCTGAGAACGAACCCCCGCATGTGGGGGCAGCGGGCATGCAAAAAAGGCCGTAGAAGCGCTGTAGAAAACCCATGGAAGGAATCGTGCAAGGAAACGCATAACAACGTTTCACGGCGCGTTGCGGGCTGGCCATGGATGCGAGGAAAGGGGGGTTGTGCGCTGCAGAGTGGAGAGTGGAGAGTGGAGAGTGCAGAGTGCAGAATGGAGAACGAGCGCGGCGCTGGAAAACGAGAGGATAAGGACAGGAAAGGACAGGAGAATGGGAAAATATAGAGGGCGGGATGCTATAGCGACGAGATGCTGTGGTGTTGAGATGGCGACGAGCTGGTCGTACTCGGTCAACTCTCTCTCTCTCTCTCTCTCACACACACACACACACGCACACATCATCCACGACTCCCCAGAGGCAGCGTCTGGCCGTCCACCCACCAACGAACGGTGTGTGTGGATCAGCTTTATAATTAGCCACTCATTGCCGATTTCCCATCGCGTCGTATCAAACCCCAGCCCAGCAAGCCGCTATCATCTGGGTGTACGGTCCAGCTTATTGTATGTAGTCTCGAGACGTTCTCATCCACCTACGTCACGTCACGTCACGCACCCGCGCCTTTTCTTCTTCTTTCCTCTAGAGCAAAGAAATCTGGACGAGAGAAATCACCATGCAGTCGCGCTCACAGAGTACATACACCAGAGTGGATTAGAGTGGATTAGAAATAAGAAAGAAAGGGTAGTGAGTGCATGCGATAGCAGGGAATAATGCATTAGCCTTTTCTTGGGGGGTTTCGAATGGCAGAAGATATGCGGTTGTGTGACGTGGCATGATGGGTATTGATAGATATGGATTGGTATGGCAATTGATACGAATAGTATGGCATTGATGTGGTATGAGATGGTATGGTATGGTATGAGATGGTATGGTACTAAGCGAGACGTATAGAAGAGGAGAGGAGAAACAGGCGTCGAGTCGTGAAAAAGAGCGGATGTGCGCTGCACACCAGGCCACAAGAGGTTATCTATCGTGCAAGGAAATATGTATGTGAGCTGCACAGCAGACGGGGGGGGGGGGAGGGGTCGTTCCTGTTCGGCGCATACTAGCGCGGCGCGGTCATTCGTCGCCACGCGGCGAGACGCTGTCGGCATGATGTGTACGTGAGAGTGTTGTGTGTGTGTGTGTCGTGGCAAAAACCTGAGACACCCCCTGTCCCGAGAGTCCCGCAACCATTGTGAAACTGCAACGCCGTCAGAATAGAAAGGATCCCTCCCGTCCCACATGGATATTGTACACCCGGATAACGCCCTCCCCGGTCTATATGCGACCAATGCCGTGGCACACGCCGCGGCTGGTGCAGAGCCAGCCTGTGGGCTTGCCTGTGCAGAGAAAGCAAGGCAGGCTGACTAGAGCCACCCCTTTGGCGGCGGCGAGCGGCTCATGGTCCCCTGCCCGAGCGGAATCCGCGCAGTCGGGGACGGCGAAGCCGTTCTTCCGCTATTTGAGCGCACGAGCGCGACCGCAAGGGGCTGCACGGGCGTCGGCGGCGCAGACAGAGCGGGCTCGGAGGTGAAGGATGTCGTTGTGGGAGACGAGGCCGCGACGGATGCTGCAGGCGTAACGGGATTCATGCGTAGCCCGCTCATCACTGCAGGCGCGGGCGGTGGCGATTCTGTGCGTGGTGCTGCCGCGGGCGGGAGGACTTTCTCGCGCTGGGCTTGCAGGTAGGCGCTGCTGTTTTGAGAGGGGGTGAGCGGGAACGCTGGGGTGCGTGCTGGGCTGGATTTGGCTGGGGAGAGAGCACGCTGGATGGGTGGAGAGAAGATGGCGGGTTTAAGAAGGACCTCGTCGGGGGATGCCGTCGGTGAAGGGGCTTGCACGGGGAGTTCGAGGCTCACGTTGCTTGAATCGGTCTCGCTGCGGTTGAGCTTGGGCATTGATGGTGCGGTGGGTGAAGCGTATTTGCCTGCTCCAAGGGTGGCGGGCGCGAGAGAGAAGCGGAGGCCGATTTGCACAGTCGCGCTGCTGTCGGTGCTGGCGTGTCGGCTCCTGCCCAAAGCGAAGAACGGGCTGGGCTTGTCCATTGACTCGAATTCCTGGCTGACATCGGTGACAGAGCTTCGGCGGTTGAATCGCCGCATTGCAAGCTTTGAGATCCTGGATTCGCCCTTGGCTGCTCTTGCTGGGTTGTAGACGGTAGCAGGAAGGCGAGGGACATCTTCGGCTCTAGTCGGGAAGACCGAGTAGCTTGCCTTGCGTTCGTGGCCTTTGTACGTCTCCTTTGGCTCGTCCAGGTCCGGAGGTAGAGGCCACTTTGTGAGGTCGATAGGGCTTTGGAGTTTGGATCCTGGTGTAAGTACTCTGCCTGGTCTCTCGAAGTATTCTGGCTCGAAGTCGAATCGATTTTTCTCTGGCCCGACATCGATCAAGCCTTGTCTACTATCCGGGCGACGTCCGCCTTGAAGTGCAAGCGGTCCGCTAATATTCATCTCCAAGTCGCTGGGACCGAAGAAGCGGAGTCTGGGTCGCTTCTGCTTTGATTGAGATCGAACCTCCTCCAGCGGGCGAATGGCGAGTCGGTTTGCGTTGGTGCGGAGGAACGTGTGGAAGAATGAGATGACCATGCCGGAAGAGAAGAGGGACGCCTCAGCGAATCGTGAGCCACCGAGCGCTGCATCAAAATTCTTCTGCAGAGACTGGACCTCGCAGGGAACGACCAGGATCTGAAACCGTTAGCCAATGTCCCTGAATCTAACCATTGCAACACTTACGTATATGATTGCCATCAGGAGTAAGTAGTAGCACATTCTCGACGCCGCAATGCGTTCGTTGGGGTCTACTTCGGCAGAGCGCATAAGCTGGACACTAATGATAGCTGCCAACAGCAAAAGCAAGGAGATCAAAATGACGAGGAGGACTAGCGTCAGGAGATCGTAGCGCATCGGGAACCAGATCAGACTCCCAAAGCATCTGTTGAACATTGGCCATGCAATGGTAGGAATCCAGGTCAAGAGGAGGAGGAATGTCACAGCAGCGATGCAGACGATAGTGTTCCACTTCCCTCGAGGCGCGAAACGTTCGGAGTTGAAGGATCGGAGAGCGGTCTCGATGCCGAAGACGAGAGTGATGTAGCCGATGGCGAAGATTGCTGTCCATGTCAGTCAAGTCGTCGACTTGCAGCAGCTTACAACCTACCAGGATAAGTGACCATCGCAAGCATCCGGCAACTCTTGGATAAAACACTAGAGAGGGTTGTGCTCTGCACAGATACGAATACAATTTGCGATACGACCACACCGCAAGCCAGCGCGAGTGGAAAAGTCTCGGCGGGGTGGACATTTTGGAGAGAATTGAACCTTCTGCAAGATGTTAGCCTGGCGAGTGAGCGCGCGCACCTAGTACTCACTGCTTTCGAAGAGTGACTCGTAGGGCTGCCGCTCTTCTCGCATCTGATACGATTCGGTAGACTGTCAATAGGGCGAGCGCGAGACTAAAGACACCGAGAGCCAGATGCATTGTGCGCAGTGTTTGTACCTGGGCCAATTGCAGACTTGCGATCGTAGCCCTTGATGAGTCCGTCGAGGTCCATGAGGGTTCGCCAACGGCCGAGGTGTTGAGCGACACGTTGAAGTGCGACCGGGCCTCGAGGAGAGGCAAACGAGCGACCCATTCTTCCATCGTGCCAACCTTTGCAACAAAAACACAAGACGAAAAGAACGTCGCTGATCACCAGCAGCGGCTGTTGAAAGTGAAAACGCTTAGGTATGCATGGAGACAATCTGACTGAAGGAAACAATAACTGCTCAGCTTCAGTGAGAGGTGTCCGAGCCTGCCAGCAGAACGAGGAAAGGGAAAAAGAGGGTTAGCATTGGCGGTTGACGAGGAGGCAGATATGAGACGCCAAATGGTATATGAGGAAACTAAGGGCAGGTGCCAGTAGCGTACAGTTTCGGGACAGCGGTCCTGAGGCGTCTGTCAACCTATTCGCTGGGGATGGGCATTGGCGCCATCCGATTGCGTCCACGTTAGAGATCGGACCCTCGTCTGCTTAGAGAAGGTGGGGTTTCACAAGCAACACGCACGCTGGGAAGCCTGGGCAGCGGATGCAGGCAAACCCGTCTTGACAAGAGTCTCTTGACTGCCACAGAAGCCGACTGTGGAGATTGCTCGTGCCGCATCGATCACATTGAATAGCTCAGCACGCTTTCATCGAACGGTCGCTATAGACTCGTTACCATTTGCGTAGAATCATTCGCGGCGTGTCGAAGACTGCCAGCATCGTGGAGCTGTCTCCTGTCAAAGTCGCGCGCGTGTTCTGGCTTCGCAGGTTTCGTTTCTGTCAGATGGCGTCAGGTGTCGCCATAGGACACTGCTGACGCTCTGAAGCCGCAGAGCAGTCGTGTGGCGTATTGTTCGTCCAGACTGTGAGGTTGGCGAGGTTGAACTAACGTTCTGATGCTCGCTAAGTTTAGCTTGTGCCGCAGATCCTCGCTTCATCCCTGTCCGAGACATTGCGAACACCAGGTCCCCAACCGCCCCACCTGCAGTGCTAGGATCTCGATTCCACGTGCATAACTTCAGGGACCCCAAAGTCACCAGCAAAGAGGCATAAAATGCCGACTGGGAGTAACGAGGCTGAGGCTGGTGGCCGATGCTGATTTGGGTCGACTAAGCGGACCCTGTTGACTGTAGTTGATATTCAACTGGAGAAAAATGCATGTGGCGCATGCACGACAATGCAGAGAGGCATGGACAGTGGCAACCGATGTTTCTTAGGATTGCTATCCTGCTGCTTGGCTGACGAAATCACCCTGGATAGGATTGCCAGACATTGCCATGGCGCAGATTTGAAAAACAGGAGCATGCATTGCGTGTGCAAGCTGTGTTGCCCTTGTCTGCAGTTAGTGACAATGATGAATGAAAGTGATGACATGCGCTGTGCCTTCCGCGTAGCTGTCGCGCCTGCTCGCCAAAGCTGATAGGTCAGGTGAGCAGGGTTGGGTCGAGGATGTAATCTCGCTACTTGGTCATGGTTTGATATTCGCGGACCGCAACGGAGCACCACTTTGGGCGACATGAGGTCAAAATATGGCGGGCGGGTTACTGGAGCTTTGTGTCAAGAAGCGAGCCCAATGACGGTGCTGACCTGCTGGCACTTGCTCTGTATAGGTAGGCAAGAAGAATGACAACAGTCCAGACCGCATCAGCAGGTGGGGTAGGAGCACCAGATCGTAAGAGATCTACAAATCTTCGATAGGAGAGAGGCAGGATGTCACTGCATTAGAGCTTCGAGTGTCTTGAACAGATTGCATTGTGGTATAAGCGGCAATAGACATTGAGAGTGGGCCAGTTGTTACTGAGAGTCGCCGTCTATGCCGACTTTGCAAACTCGTCAAGGTAAGAGACAAGTAGCTTCGCGCCGTCGAGAGAGACAGCATTGTCTGTGAAGATGTCATGTCAGTTTCATAGTATGTCACCGAGGATGGAAGTACTCACAATTGCTGGCGCGAATGCCGCCAACGCTGCGGTGGCCCTTCAGACCGAGCAGGCCCTTCTTCTCAGCCCCTACAATGAAAGCCTTCTCCTTCTCAGCATCTCCGCCAGCAATCCTGAAGCAGATGTTCATTCTGCTGCGCGCTGTTTTGTCAGGCACGACTCGGTAGACATCTGTGTACTTGTCAAGAACCCCGTAGATCAGGTTCGCCTTCTCATCCGAGATCTCCTCCTGGCCGCCGATACGCTTTGCACCATAGGACTCAACAAGATTCTTCATGACTTGTCCAGCGACCCATACGTCGAAAATGGGCAGAGTGTTGTACAGCGAATTGTTCTTGGCAATCGTGGGGTAGTCGAAAACGATGGGCCCTACGGCCAAGTTAAGTTCCCTCAGAAGATCTGGCGCGGCATATGGGGACTGCGGAGGCAGAAGCGACTTCTTCAAGATGGCAATGGCGATGCCTGTGTTGCCAATGTTCTTCTGGGCACCACCAAAGATGACGCCGTACTTGTTGACGTCAACCTTGCGAGAGATGAAGTTGGAGGACATGTCCGCGACGACAATAGGTGCATCATCGCCTTCGAGACTCTTGGGGAATGAGGGAAATTCGACACCGTCGACAGTCTCGTTGTCGCAGAAGTAGACAAATGCTGGTCCACCAGATGAACGAGGGGTAAGGCTCCACTGGTCTTCAGATGGAATTTTGCCGAACTTGCCGTCGTTGGCCTTGCGAGCATCGACTGCGACGTTGACGTGCTTGGCACCAATAAGGCGAGCAGCTTCTTGCGAGGCCTTGAGGGACCAGGAGCCGGTGACAAGGTAGTCAACCTTGAGCTCTTCGTCGACGACCTTTCGTAGCCTCTTCAGCACCTCGTCCTTGTTATCTCCCACCTCTTCGGCGATCTTGGCGCGCTTCTTCTCTACCCATATCGACACGAGGTTGTACACGGTGGCGCTGAACTCACCGCTGCCACCGCTTTGAAGGAACAGGATCTCGTAGTCGTCGGGGATCTCAAGCAAGTCGCTGAGGGCCTGCTTGGTTTCGGCAAGGATGGCATTGGCCTCGGGCGATCGGTGGGAGATCTCGCAGAGACCAATGCCCTTGTCTTGGTAGTTGAGCAGCGCTTGTGAGGCCTTCTCGAGCACGGCGGTGGGGAGGGGCGCGGGGCCAGCGCCGAAGTAGTTGACGTCAGATCTTTGGACCATGGCTGCAATGTGAGCGAGTGCAAGAGAGTGTGTTAGAGAAGAGAGGAAGTGAGGCTAGCAGGAGAAAAGTATATTGCCAATCGACCGGAAGCTACGTCTGTGGAGTGTAAATTCTTGAGCTTCGCGTCATAGTCATAGCAATGACTCCAAAGCAATCTTCACGAGGGAGTTGTCCAGTTTCGATAACGCACCCCACCAAACAAGCCTGCAGCATTCAATTCCGGCAGGAGCAGCACATCTGTGAGCACATTAAGCCGTTACTGGAAGCTGCCCGCATGTCGCATTGAGTGGCACGGTGGGGGTCATAGTAGTGGTCGACCGCGTGCATGACGGCCAATCATGGGCAGAGCGACCCTGATGACTTTGCCGGTGTCGGCGCACGGCCGAAAAATATCTGGGGAAGGCACGCATCGTGAATCGACACATTGTTCCTGCCGAGTGCCAATACATACAAGAGCAATGGCTATGTCCCTGCGAGCTGCGCGTCTGCTGGGCCGCCGAGCGGCTGTGGTAGGTCTTGCTGTATCACCATGACTTGACATGCCTTCTAAATCCATCTGCAGCTCCCGTCGAGCATCCGCCTCTCTCGCGTCGCGACGCAGTCGTCCCGTCTCAACTCCGCCCCACGCGCCTTCAGCACGACAGCCACCCGTCACGACACCCCAGACGTCTTCCATTCCTTGAAAGAAGGGCCTGCAGCCAATTTCCTCGGCACGTTCCAGGAGACGTCCAAGACTCCGCAGACCCTTACCGAGAAGATTGTTCAGCGCCATGCGGTCGGTCTCGCAGAGGGCAAGGTCGTCCGTTCGGGCGACTATGTCACCCTTCAGCCCGCCAAGTGCATGACCCACGACAACTCATGGCCCGTTGCGCTCAAGTTCATGTCCATCGGCGCCACCAAGATCAGCGACCCCAACCAGATCGTCATGACGCTTGACCACGATGTCCAAAATAAGACCGAGAAGAATTTGAAGAAGTACAAGCAGATTGAGGAGTTCGCCGGCAAGAACGACGTGGTCTTCTACGGCGCTGGACGGGGCATTGGTCACCAGATCATGGTCGAGGAGGGCTACGCGTGGCCGGGAACACTCGCCGTGGCTTCGGACAGCCACTCGAACATGTACGGCGGTGTTGGCTGTCTCGGCACACCTGTGGTCCGAACAGACGCTGCGAGTATCTGGGCAACTGGCAAGACCTGGTGGCAGGTCCCTCCTGTTGCCAAGGTCACCCTGAGCGGCGCCATGCCCAAGGGCGTTACTGGAAAGGATGTCATCGTTGCCCTCGCTGGTCTGTTCAACAAGGATGAGGTTCTCAACCACGCCATTGAGTTCACTGGAACTGACGAGACGCTGCGCACCATCCCTGTTGATGAACGTCTTACCATCGCCAACATGACCACCGAGTGGGGTGCTCTGACTGGTCTGTTCCCCATCGACTCCGTCCTCCACGGATGGCTGCGCGCCCGCGCCACCCTCGCTGCCATGGGCGAGGGCGAAGCCAAGGATCACCACCAGAAGCAGTTCGTCCACGAGCGCATCGATGAGCTGTTCACCGCTACTGGCATTGTCGGGCAACAGCTTGGGCACATCTGGAAGCCCGCTCTGGCTGCTGACAAGGGCGCTGTCTACGCAAAGGAACTCTTCCTCGACTTGTCCACTCTGTCTCCCTACGTTGCCGGTCCCAACTCCGTCAAGGTTGCCACACCCCTGATCGAGCTCCAGAACCAGGACATCAAGGTCAACAAGGCTTACCTCGTCTCCTGCACAAACTCCCGTGCATCTGACCTTGCAGCAGCTGCGAAGGTCTTCAAGGAGGCCGCCGCCGCCAATGGCGACAAGATTCCCAAAATTCCTGAGCACGTCAACTTCTACATTGCTGCTGCCTCAATCCCTGAGCAGAAGGCCGCAGAGGAGTCTGGCGACTGGCAGACCCTTCTCGAAGCCGGCGCCCAGCCCCTGCCATCTGGATGTGGTCCCTGCATCGGACTCGGCACAGGTCTCCTCGAGCCTGGAGAGGTCGGCATCAGCGCCAGCAACCGTAATTTCAAGGGCCGCATGGGCTCTCCCGACGCAAAGGCCTACCTTGCCAGCCCCGAAGTCGTCGCCGCCAGCGCACTCTCCGGCAAGATCTCCGGCCCCGGCTGGTACGAAGCCCCCGAGGGCTACACGGGCGTGCGCCGCGGCGAAGGCGACGGCATCCCTGAGGAAGAACGCATGATGACCATCGAAGACATGATCGAGAAGGCTATCAAAGACGCAGAAGCAGCAGCCGCCTCCTTCGGCGAGCCCGAAAACCCCACCGTCTCCGAGCCCGCACCCTCTGCCTCGTCTTCCTCAGACGCCGAAACCCTCACCGAGATCCTCCCCGGCTTTCCCGAGAAAATCGCCGGCGAGATTGTCTTCTGCGACGCGGACAACATCAACACAGACGGCATCTACCCGGGCAAGTACACATATCAGGACGATGTGTCGCGCGAGAAGATGGCGGAAGTATGCATGGAGAACTACGACCCCAGCTTCGGCCAGACCGCCAAAGCAGGCGACGTGCTAGTGACAGGTTTCAACTTCGGATGCGGCAGCAGTCGCGAGCAGGCCGCGACTGCCATCCTCGCCAAAGGCATCCCGCTCGTCGTCGCCGGCAGTTTCGGCAACATCTTCAGCCGCAACAGCATCAACAACGCGCTGATGGGCGTCGAGGTACCCAAGCTGGCTAACAGGTTGCGCGAGGTCTTCTCCGGCACAAACGTCGAGTCCTCCCAGCAGGCCATCAAGGAGCCAAGCCTGAACTCTCAGTCCCTGGACTCGCCCCCGCCTGCTGCGACGGCTCAGCCTGCAGAGGCCAAGCAGCTCACACGCCGCACTGGCTGGACGCTGGAGTGGGATGTGCGCCGCAGCACGGTGAATGTGCAGGAGGGTCCTAACGGCGCGAAGTGGAGCGTCAAGGTTGGCGAGCTGCCGCCCAATGTGCAAGAGATTATCGCGCTGGGCGGGCTGGAGAACTGGGTCAGGAAGGAGATTGGCGGCACGGGCTGAGTGAAGCAGACGTTGTACGATCTTTGTATACCCATTTAGATACATTGCATGGACAGGCGTTTGGTGTGTATAGTATTTCAGTGTACGTATTGTTTCCTCCTCCAGGACCTTGTCCATTACTTTGTCTCATGTGTGCTTGGCCATCGCGAGAGCTGATGCAAAAATCCTCCAATGTACTCAACATCCTTTGTCCAGAATTCTATCGCGAGCCCAGTCGCCGTCGCCTCCTACATCACCTCTGAGGATACCACCACCTTTGGAAGACCACTGGAAGATTCCTGACCTGCGCTGGTGCACTTGTGGGTGACCTGGAAAGTTATCTGGCTGTTCCTCTTCCACTCCTCGTACGAAGCCCTGTTCTCTTTCGCAAGCTCGACATCGTCCTTGCGGATGTTAACCTGCACGTTACCCCACCCTGCCAATGTCGGGCGCTCGGGACGTGCGTTCTTGTTGCGTCCTGTCTGGCTCTGAGGACGTGCGTTCTCATTGCGCTCCGTCTGCTTGCTGCGACCTTGCTTGTGGCCGCTCATGTTCCAGCGCTGGGGTGTCTGGACAGGCGTGTCAACCACAGTGACCTTCGAGATGGTGTTCGAGGTGGTGTTCGAGGTGGCGTTCAAGGTGGCGCTCGAGGTTCGCTTCAGGGCGAGACCGTATCCTGCAACAAAGCCGCAGATGAGAGCGCAGCATGCTAGACCTGCAGCGAGAAAGCACGCCACGTCGAGGTTCTGGGAGCATGCCAGTAGGAACGACATGAGCTGTAGACCAGCAGCTGAGAGCTTGAACAGTCCTAGACCTCCGAGAAAGACAGCAAGGGTGGACATGAAAGTGACCGAAGTCATGATGAGGAAGTAGGCGAGACCAGCGAAGAAGTAGGTCAGACCAGCGAGGAAGAAAGTGAGAGTAGCGAGGATTGAGTGGCTGGCCGACTGCGCCATCTCCGACATCCAGCGGCCAAGTCGCGTCGAGATCTCTGCTCGGGTGGTGTTGTCGTGAAGCTCCGGTGCTGGGGCAGCTGGAACCTCCACGCCCAGGAACTCGCACAGAGGCACCCATGCGATGATGTTGCGGATCCCGAGGAGGTTCTTCTCTCGGACAACTTCGCGGATCTCTCGGTTGTTGTTCTTACAGGCAAGCTTGTCCAAGACGCCGTTGAGCACAAGGAAGCGCTCCAGAGTACCAAAGTAGGCCGTGTCGATCCACTGCCAGCAGCGAGACTTCATCTTCTCGAGCAACTCCTGGACATACTGCTGGTCGCTGTCTCGGGTCACAAGTATGACCTTGACTCCGGAGTACAGCTTGACGAACTCCACGTCGAAGAAGCAGGCTGGGGCTCCGACGATGGCATCGTGATCGCCAATGACCTTGTCGAAGTCCGACTTGTTGTATGGACGTCCCTCCTGGCGGAGGCGCGCAGCTTCAAGCCAAAGCGGAAAGTCACGCTCGTAGCGATCGCTTGCAGCCTGGAAGTCATAGACCTTGAAGCCTAGCTTCTTGAGTGCATCGCCGACGCCTGCAAGAGTCAGTTGGGGAAGCAGCGGAAGTCGCACTGGATTGAAAACTTACCATCAGTGCCACTACCAGGGCGACCGACGACGATGACGCGCTTGAGAGAGCGGAACTTGCTGGGGTCGCTGTCCAGCAGACGACCTGGTGGGGTGGTAGGCTTGCTCTCAGTAGCGAGAGACACCAGAGAGTTGTGAGCGCTCATGGCCGTAGCCTGTTGGCGAGGTGGCGAGGACTCGGTAGCTGCTCGAATGGCAGCAAGCGTGTTGAAGGACTTGGTTGCGGCAATCATGCTGATGAAGATCTTGGTATATAGGAGAGAAAAGTGGGAAAGTCGGGAAAGTTGGGAAATTTGGAGAAGTTGCAAATTGTGAAGGAAGTTGGGAAAATTGGGAGAGCTCTGCGGGAGGTTCGAGGGGTTTATATCATGGGGCGAGCTCTGTTTGACGGTGAAGTGAACGAGGCTGGCACGACAATAGACAATAGCTTGTCACGCGAGGTGAATGAGGCAGGCGCGACAATAGGCAGAGACAATAGCTTGTGCACGTCATCGCTTCTAACTGGGCAGGAGATTGAGTGTACACGATGTTATGCAAGCTCGTAATCACTTCTCGACGGTTCGCGTAGACTGAATCTGGCATTTCACCCCAATTATCAACTAAAGTGACATGTTGTGACAGCCTCTGGCAAGTACCTCCGAACCAAACACCAGCTCTTGGCCCGCCCCACACTGCTCACAGTGATCACGCTGCACATTTCCAAGCCTTTCTTCACTATGTGTCTTAGATGCTGGCCAATGATTAGTTCAGTAATTCAAAGTGCAAGAACGTCACCGAGACCAGACTTCCTTCACCAAGACGTGCACAACGCGCTCCTCCCCGTAGTATCCATCTCATCCCTCCATGATCCTCGGTTCTTCCCGCATCCCTCGCTCAGAACTGTTTTTTCGTCGGCGTGCCATCCTCGTTCAACACTCCAGCCTGCCTCAGCGTTGCATAGCTCACCGGCGCCGTGCGCTGAAGATGCGAGAAGCTCTTTTGGCTGGGCTCAGAGCTGTGCACAAATGGCGTCTGGTAACCTGGTGAGAAGATGCGGCCTGTGCGGTCACCAATCCCAAACGGCACATGGGCGCCGACTGTAGAGAGGGACGACGACAGGGTCTCACCGTGCAGACGAGCAGTTCGAGTGCCCATGGGTGGAGTGAAGGGAGTGTCAGTGAATTTGTCGATGTTGACCTTGGTGTTACGCTTCAGGAAAGACTCTAGCGGGGGCGAAGGCAATGGTGAAATTGAACATACAGACGAAGGCGGAGGTGATAGTGAGGGTGGTGTAGCAGCAGCAGCCTCCTCAGCGAACTCTTGCGCCGCCTGCTTAGCGTGCCTTTGCGTCTTCCAAGTCTGGAAGTACGAGAGCAAGATCCAGAGCGCGCTCACGCCAATAATGACCGTGAACGCGGAGATGTAGTCGTGCTCTAAACAACTCGCGAGCATCTCATTGCCGCTCAGCTGCCGAGCTACTCCGTCTAGTGCATAGCGCAGGCCGTCATCGATGAAGGTCTCGAGCCACACAGGTGGGCGATAGACGGGCAAAGCCCAGGCGAAGAACATGGTTGTTGTGGCAGTACTGCTCAGTAGATGGGTGCGGTGTATTCCTGTAGGACTTGTGGTTGAGATGGAGATTGATATGGTTGAGGTTGCTGAAGAGGAGGAAGATAAACCTACGTTGAACTGAGAAGTGCCTTTTATGGTTGGTGCTGCGCTTGGATGTGAAATGATCTGGAGTGAAAATTGTCGACTAGCAATTGCATGTCTTGGAGAAAAGCAATCATGAATTCCCCCCTACGGATCAACAAACGGTTATCATACAGACAGACACAAAGGAACAACTCAAGATCTGAGATACCGACAAGTCGAGAATAACGCAGCATCGTATTGCCTGTTTCCATCTGGTGTGATGGGTGCAAATGCCGGAAGGGGTTGCGACAGGCAAGGCGAGCCAGGTTGATAAAGCGAACTGGTATGACACGATGCAGAGTCTGTTGTTTGATAGCATTTCTTGATCGACCTTTGAAAAACCAATAGCATTGCTGGAAGACTAGAAATTAGGGTATACGCGGCGTTATGCAAGGCGAGAATGACAATCAAGAGCATCAAAAGGCAGGGTCTTATGAGGCGGAACCGGCACCTCTGCTTTCGTCCTCGGCTTGCTTTGTCCTCTTCGCCCTCTCCTCTGCCGCTTTGGCGAGGATCTCTCTGCGGTTCAAGCTCCCGGTGGCAATGCTACCACCGGCACTGCTCACCAGGCTCCCTCCATCTCCACCACTTCCCAGCACAAACTCGCCCCCACTCCAGCCGCCATGGTCACACATGTTCATCTCCTCCTCGCTGGGCTCGTAGTATTCCTGGTTCCCTACGCTTTTTCCCCCGCTCCGCCAGTCGTCTCGAGCAACCTCTCTCTCGATCTGCTTACACAGATTCCAAAAGTTCCGGTCGTGTGGCCCCCACACATTATGCGCGAGCTCGTGGCACAGTGTGTTACGTATTGTTTTGTAGTCTCGGTACCCATCATATGCGTCCGTTCTTAACCGCAGCTCGATGACCTCGCCTTTATTGCGGTTTAGCCCCAATGTGCGGCTCTCCTGTGTTGTGTGCATAGCGGGATCCATCTCGGTGAGCAGCGGGACGCTGAACTTGTGCGTGCGCATCGCGGCCTTGATTCCTGCATCGTCGCGGAGGCGCTCGAGGAATGCTAGACTGCGCTCTGGGCGCGGCAGGTATGGCAACGGCCTGAGAGTGTGGAATGTGTACTGCGCTTCTTCTTGTATGCGTTTGTAATCGCGGTTTCGCGCGGGCGTGGCAGCCTTGATTGGTCCCGGTCGGCGAGGGGCGGACGCGGCGGATATGCTGGCGTTGAGCGAGGAGACTTCGGCGGTTGTGCTGCCCATGAGGGTGACCTTCTTGGTGTTGAAGTCACTCAGAGGTAGAGATGGGTTCTTGAAGGGCGGTTTCTGCAGGCCGAGTTTACCGCCGATGAGCAGCTTCTGGTTCGCGGGTGGAATGGAGAGCTGCTCCGCTATCCTGTCTGAAAGGTCTGATATTGTGGCATCTTGCGTGAAGCCCAGTGTAACGGGCTTTCCATGATGTGTTAAAGTGACTTGGATTTCATCAGTGGTCGCGTTGTCGTGTGGCGCATTTGTAGCCATGTTGGAATCGTAGAAAGCGTATATGAAAGGCAGAAGACGTGGAAAGGTACTGCGCTGTAGGTAAGTGACGGTGTCAGCAAGAGATCAAGATATGAAGCTTCGCAGCTGCTTGCTGATGATTAGTCGTGGCGCTTGGTCTGTCGTGACGTTCGCGACGCTTCCATGTCCGACGCCACGGAGATTTGTCAGCCTAACTCCGACATTTCGATATTTGACATCTTGAAGCGTGTTGCATTGCCTTTCTGTATTGACAATTAGTGCTATTTATTTGGCGCCATGCGCAATCTCAGAGCACTGTTCAGTGTCACGATCTCAACCACACATAAGGGCTCCGGTATATACAGATGACATTATTACATAGCAAGCGACAAACTTCTATGGGTATCGTATGTAAACTTTTGTCAGCCACATAGTGAGGTCTATGATTCCTCCAAACCAGCTGTTGAAGTGCTGATATTGCAAATAATGCTCAACTAAACAAGATCATCCTCATCTCCCTCCAGTTTGACATGGTTAGCCATCTAGGCCGTCATGACAAAGTCGACACAGTTTTCGTAGGTCTGCTGCGCATTGGTACCGAACCAGAACCACTGCATAGTGCAGTCTCCTGGCTGCGTGCACTGTCCAGCGGCCAGATTCTGCGGCATCGTTACGCTGAACTGTGTGTTGTTGGCTGGTAGCTGTGCCAAATTCTCGTCCGCATACGAGTCGAAAACCAGTAGTGTTTCAACCATTGTGTTGGTCGCTGTATCAATGATGGAAATGTTGCAAGGTCCTTCATGAGGAATAGGAAGGACGGCCGAGAAATTGACTTGCTCTCCGGGCGCGTATTGCTGGACATTCCGCTGGTTGTCGGCGAACTGCGCACCCTTGCACAGCCCGATGTTGCATTGCGGTGAGCCGTTGCTGGGAATGTTCTCAAGTGGGCCGGTGCCGTCGGTGTTGATGGCTGCGACTGCGGCTTGACCGCAGAGCTTTGCCATCGCTGGCCCCGGAAGGCGAGCTGGGGGGCTGGTGATATTGCCGTGAGCGAGGACTGTAGCGGCAAACATGCCGACGCTGAATATGGTAGAGTACATCTCGTTAGGATTATTATTAAGAGAAGTGAATATAATGTCGAAGATTAACAGAAGAGAAGAGAAGAGAAGACTGTTAGCGAGTGACCAGCACAAGATTGAAATGTATTAATTTGGTGATCGATAACCTACAAGGCACACAGCATTGATATAGAATTTTTGCGCAGAGGCATCTGTTCGGCGGTAATGCATGGGTAACAGTCGTTCCGAGGCTAGAGGTTAAAGGCAACACGGTGCAGTTCAGGTTTGTGATGCTGTTCTTGAAACGCGATGCTTGGTGGCCGCATCCGCTTCTGGCTTGTCGGCACACAAACAGCCAAAACTTGAGAGAAAGATAAGACACGACCATGGAACGATGAGATTGTGTTTGTGGCTTGTTGTAAATGCGTCGCTCAATCATAAGACTCGTCGATAGGTGAGGTGGGATGGTGTAGATGCGAGGCGTTGTCCACGAAGCCGCAATTGATTGGCTAGAATGCTGCTTCTTCCAGCATGTTAGTCTCTCAGCTGTAAATGATAAGCATAGATCTAACTTCCGTTGTGACGCTCAGAGAGCTTCGTACATGCTTGTCATGCTTATATTGTCTCGTTTGTGTCTGGACTTAGCCTCGATGCGGGAAGGGAGCAGCCGTTGCACGGGCCTGCGCGGTTTGGGGTTTAGGTACGTCACAACTCTACCACACCACTTCGCGAAAATCTCGCATTGCAACTGCTGAATGTATTTTCAAAGATCTTGTATCTCTGCGGGGTCCTTCAAGCTGAGATCTATGGGCTTGGTTTCTCTTGGTCCAATAGATTTGACCAATCGAATTGATCTGGCCAGCTTCAGTCTCAGATTTCTCTGATGAGGAACCGAGTGATGTCAACTTCAATCACCCACATTCTCAGCAAATGATGCGGCCGGGTGTCTTGCCAGCACAGAGAGCGCGAGACAGTCACAGTTGACTGCTGGCTGATGGTAAGACTCCCAGTGATCTGTGTGATCACTGCACCGTGGCAGGAACAATCTGCTCTTGCCCTCAACGACTGGTCTTCAGTTACGCTTCCTTAGCTTTGCAGCCTGCCAATTCAAGCAGCACTATCAGCCGGTACCCTCTGGGCCGGAACCCTTACTATCATCGTGGTTGCATACACAAGCTCAGCTCTTTGGGGTTCTCGCCGAATCGCTTGTCACCTTCTCTGCCCTTGTAGTGCCAGAATGCAGCAAACATCCCTTATCATGTATCATGTCCTTTGTAAAGTACCATTCTCTATGTCTTCTTGCACTGCTCTTTTGGCGCGTCCTAGACAACTGTAATCGCAGAGTCCAGATGATGCGACTGTGGGCTCCGGTAATTGGGGTGGTGGAGGTGAACGAGCTGTACCTTTCGCTTGTAGGTTGCCAAAATGCACGCTCGAGTAGATGTACCCAACACAAGAACCCAAGGATGGGTCGAACATGTCGTAAAGATCGGAAATCCCTCTATCATGCTTCGGCATGTCAAGGATGAACATTGATAACATCGTCTTTGGACAAATGTCAATACCGAGACTCAGGAGGATCATCCCATTAAAACCGGTAGGCTGTCAATAGCGACGAGTTTCGTTCCGGCAGGAGCCTGCTAAATTGGCACATCGGCGACCGCATTAAAACCCGGCACGGATGAAAAACACCCTTGAATCAAGCTCATGCAGGCTGATGGCTTCGATCAGTCGAAATGAAATCTCGATAGAGGGGATGATGGAGATGTCTACCTCAGAATCACAGACCGTCGTAGATTTGATTCTTTTGCAAATCCGGATAGTAAGCGCCACGGTGAAATTGACACTTATGCCTTACTTACGAACGTATCCATCTCGAATCCAAGGATGACATTGGACATCATTGTAAAGAGAATCGAGCACGTACAGGGAAAAAAACCAATCACAAGATGAGATACCATTTGAGAAATACGTACCAGCCATCAAATCACTGTCTCGAAGATATCAACGACAACGACACTGAGAGTATGGGGCTCCTTCAGATGGTCGTCACTTGAAAGTCTTCCGGACAATACTCGCAACTGAAAGCCAACGATGATGGAAGTTACTGAACCCGCGTAATCTTCCTTGATCCCTAATCGCTAAATCGGAGTGGAAGACGATGACACTGAATCTGCAGGCTGCAAACCTGTCTGCCAGGGCACAGCGCTGGACCATCCAAGCATGGGATAGTCCACAGGATGGGACCTGGAATCCCGAGGTAGGAGCCCCTGCAGATATCCTCATGCCATTGCTGACCGGTATCCGCAGAACGCCTGGACCGAGCGGTCTCGGGAGTTCGATACTGTAGAGGGCGGGCGAAAAGTCGAGATGGATCGGGGTCAGCGGACGATTGAGCCCATTCGAGAGATCATGGAGTCCGGCATTTGATCATTGAGGTCAGCTGAACATTCACGATGGCACCTCCGACTGTTGAGCGCCGCGGGTATATTCAATCTACGCTTCCACAAGGCTTCGGCGCTACCTATATGTTTGCTATGCCGCCGCCGTCGGGGGAAATTGCCCTGCGTGCCGCTTAGAGACGTTGGCCCGCGCGCTAAAGTCGGGGGCTTTTGCCCTCAGAGCCGCATCGAGGCAGCCTCGCCATGAGCCGCCAGCGGCTCTTCCTTCCCCCAGGTTTCTAGCGGGCGCCATGCGTTTAAAACGCGGAGAAGCATGCAACTAACCATGCTTCGCATCATTCTAGGGCGAATCATCAACCGCCGAAGCCCCATCACGATGTTTACCCCAGAAACCGACCTCAGGGCAGAGAACTCATCGCTCTGCCGACTCGGAGCGTCGCGTGCGCCTAAGCGAACCAGGCCAGCCTAGGACATCCGGCCACTGCTATCGGCCACGCCCATTGGACGGAGAGTGTCAACTAACTCTGTTCAGTGTCATCTCCACCTTTCATACCAATCACGACGAGGTGGAATTAGTTTCTCAGCACCTTCTGACCGCTCGCGAGATTGCAACCCTGTCCCACTGAAAATTGTTTAAGTTGAAGAGCGCCGCAACCTTCACTTTGCATCCAGGCAACCGGTGTCACCCTACCCCAGATTCCTTGCTTCCCTCTCTTCTGACAGCGCCCATCAGTGGAGAGCACTACGCGGACCCACATCCCTTCCCGTTCCCAACGCCGCGGCTCTCCTGTCGCGATTACCGTGAGGGGCAAATCCGACCGCAACATGGCGGACCACAAGGACATCCAGCCCAGCGCGGCACCGCCCCCGCTCTACGAGGACCACGAGCAGCACCACAAAGGCGCCGCGGACAAGGTCATCAACGATGCGCGCCTGGCGACGGAGAAAGAGCACAAGATGACGCTGTGGCAGGGCGTCAGGCTCTACCCCAAGGCCATTGGCTGGTCGGTGCTGATTAGCACGTGCATTGTCATGGAGGGCTACGACGTGTGCCTGCTGAACAATTTCTTCGGGTTTCCGCAGTTCAAGCGAAAGTACGGCGAGCAGCTGCCGGACGGGACGTGGGAGATTCCTGCGGCGTGGCAGGCTGGGCTGAGTAATGGTGTTATCGTGGGTGAAATTATTGGATTGTTCCTCAACGGCTGGATTAGTGAGGCCATTGGGTACAGATACACTGTCATCGGGTGCTTGTTCCTGATTATTTGCTTCACGGCGATCTTCTTCACGGCCCAGACGGTGGTTCATCTCCTCGTTGCGGAGATCCTATGTGGTATCCCGTGGGGTGTGTTTCAGACGCTTACCATCACCTACGCGAGTGAGGTGTGCCCTGTTGCGTTGCGCGGATATTGTAAGTTACAAATTCGGCATGTCCGTGCCATGGCTAACGATCGCAGTGACTACCTATGTCAACTTCTGCTGGGGTCTTGGCCAGGTCATTGGCATTGGCGTGATTCGCTCCATGGTCGACCGCGACGACGAGTGGTCCTACCGCATTCCCTACGCTCTGCAGTGGATGTGGCCTGTGCCGCTGATCATCGGTGTTTGGCTTGCTCCCGAGTCTCCTTGGTGGCTTGTGCGCAAGGGCCGTCTGGAAGACGCGAAGAAGTCCATGCTCCGTCTGACCAGTTTGAACCGCGAGACCGACTTTGACGCTGACGAGACTGTGGCTATGATGGTCCACACCACCGCCCTCGAGGAGAAGATCACAAAGGGCGCGACCTACCTCGACTGCTTCAAGGGTGTTGACCTGCGCCGCACGGAGATTGTCTGCATGGCCTGGGCTATCCAGAACTTGAGTGGCAACGCCTTTTCCGGCTACTCTTCGTACTTCCTGCAGCAGGCTGGTCTCGACCCATCTACATCCTATGATTTCGCCATGGGCCAGTACGGCATCAACATGGCCGGCGTCTTCGGTGCGTGGTTCCTGATGAAGTGCGGCATCGGTCGCCGCTCGCTCTACCTCTACGGTCTCTGCGGTCTCTGCACGATGCTCTTCGTCATGGGGTTCCTCGGTCTCGTCCCCTCCAGCCAGCGCGAGACAGGCGCCATGGCCACGGGCGTGATGATGCTGGTCTGGGCCATGTTCTACCAGCTCACCGTCGGCACGGTGTGCTACTCGCTTGTCGCCGAGCTCTCCACCCGCCGCCTACAGATCAAGACTGTCGTGCTGGGCCGCAACTTGTACAACGTCATTGGCATCATCACCTCGGTGCTGACACCGTACATGCTGAATCCCGGAGAGTGGAACTGGGGCAACTACGCTGGATTCTTCTGGGCCGGGTCCTGCTTCCTCAGCGTCGTGTACACGTACTTCCGGCTGCCGGAGCCCAGGGGCCGCAGCTTTGCGGAGCTGGATCTGCTGTTCGAGAAGCGTGTGTCGGCGCGCAAGTTTGCCAGCACCCAGGTTGATGTATTTGGCGAGAATGCACTCGAAGGCACGAACGTGTTCGAGTCGTACGAAGAGAAGGTAGATGCTGTGCACAAGACCGAATCGGTTGTCGGAGCGTAGATGCTAATGTGGTCTCAGGTGGTGGCTTAGTGGATAATGTGTGAACGAGTGTTATGAGCGACGGTCTGTGTATATGCTGGTTCTGTTATGAGGCACGACCAATGATGAAGTATTTGACGTTCTCTTGTAGTAATGATTCGAATGTAATGTTTTAATTCATGAATCACATGTCCATGTCTGACTTGCCATGCCTTGCGTCGGCGTTCCTGCATCATAGCCCCACTTTGGCGAGCCCTCGACGCGTTGTCGCCCAAGGGTGCACCAGACGCCGCCGCAACAACAAACAGAAACGCGGCGGCTGCGCGCAAACCCAGCAAGCTCACCTATGGAGCGCCTCGCCCTGCCATGTCCTCCCGCAACCCTGCTACCATGAAGCCCATCTCGACCGCCGACCGCCGCTCCGCGAATGCAAACTACGCCTCGACCTCACGGCCCCGCGTTGCGTCTGGGAGCGGCCCCGGCGAGGGCGACGCAGGCAGTCGCGCGCACCGCAGCACGCGCTCGAGCGGCATGGGCACGGCGGCGGAGCTGAGGGAGCGGCGCACCGAGAAGCGCGAGGTGCGCGAGCGCGAGACGGAGATGCGCCGCACGCGCAGCCCGCAGAAGCACTCGAGCGAGAGCCGGCGCAGTCGCGCAGAGAAGCAGGGCCGCGACGACAAGCCTGCAAAAGCTGCCGCTCCCAGGCAGCCCGGCGAGCAGCCCCTCGCCCCATGGGACCCCCAGGCGTCGCTCATCCCGCACACCACCGCCCCGCTGGCGACGCGCATCTCGATCCCCCCGCTGGCGTCGACCGCCCCGCCCGCGCTGCAGCCGCCGCCGCTGGCGCAGCTGTCGCTGGACGCGCAGGAGAAGGCGCTGATCGAGGACCTGCTGTTCGTCTTCATGGGCTTCGAGGGGCAGTACGTCCGCTTCAGCGATGCGTACAACCCCCACGAGGAGAAGGAGCGGCTGCTGGGCCCGCAGTTCAGGATCCTGCCCGGCCTGGACCCCAGCCTGAAGGACCTCACCAAGGCGATGCTGCGGACGGCCACGTACTACATTGCCGTCGAGACGTGTGTCGAGGTGCTGAGCAGAGACCAGTATGGCGCCGTCAACCACGCGCTGTGCGCTGCAGTGCGGCGGCTGCTGAAGGACTACCTGACGCTGATTGCGCAGCTGGAGCACCAGTCGCTGACCAACGACGCCTTCACGCTGCATGTGCTGAATCTGCACATGAAGCAGACGAGCCACATGCTGTTCCAGCTGTACACGACTGGCATCGAGCTGTTGAAGGCGAACGGGATACTGGAAGACGAGAAGGACGAGGAGACGGACGACGACACCAACGACTTCGAGAACATCCTCGAGTCGCTGCGGGAAGGCGGAGCAACGGTCAAGAAAATGTGCAAGGGTGGGAGTGTGCTTGGACTCATCACCAAGCGCTTATCGTCCATGTCTGGTGATCCAGCGGCGCGAACACTCCTCACAACGCTCCTGCGAGAGGCCAGTCGACCGTACATGGCTATGCTAAACGAGTGGCTGCACCACGGCGGCATCAAGGACCCACATGCAGAGTTCCTGGTCAAGGAGCAGCGCAGCATCAAGCGCGAGCGGTTGGATCAGGACTATACAGACGAGTACTGGGAGAAGCGATACACAATTCGAGACGCACTGGTCCCGCCACAGCTGGAAGCAGTCAAGGACAAGGTGCTGCTGGCCGGCAAGTACCTCAATGTTGTGCGCGAATGTGGAGGCGTTGACGTCAGTAAACGCGTAGAAGATGCGCCGACAAGCTTCGACGACCCGCGATTCCTCGACAACGTCAATTCGGCATATGCCTCTGCCAATTCGTCCCTTCTTAATCTCCTCCTCACGACACATCAGCTCCCCGCGCGCTTGCGCTCGCTCAAACACTACTTTTTCCTCGACCGCTCCGACTTCTTCACCTACTTCCTCGAGATGGGCGAGCTCGAGCTCAAAAAGCCAGCAAAGCACGTCAATGTCGGCAAGCTGCAGTCACTACTCGATCTTGCCACCCGTCATGCCGGTTCGGTGGCTGTTGAGGATCCCTACAAAGAAGACATCAAAGTCCAGATCAACGACGTGGGTCTAACCAATTGGCTCATGAAGATTGTCAATGTGCAAGGCCTCGATCAAGAAGCTGCCACCTCCATCTCCACCTACACCCCCGCCAATACTGACAACATCACGAACGATAAGGACATCACGGGCTTCCAAGCCCTTGTTTTTGACTACAATATGCCCTTTCCCCTTTCCCTCGTCGTTAGCCGTGTCACCCTGACCCGCTACCAACTGCTCTTCCGCTTCCTGCTGAGCCTCAAGCACCTCGAAATTGACCTCGGCAAATGCTGGGGCGAGCAGGGGAAGAATTCCATGTGGAAGCACCGCTCCAAGAACCCACGTATCGAGCAGTGGAAGCGACGCGCCTGGACGCTGCGCGCACGCATGTTGGTCTTCGTGCAGCAGCTTACATACTACTGCACGGCCGAGGTCATCGAGCCGAACTGGGTATCTCTCATGTCGCGGCTGAAAGACGAGGGAAAGGCGAGCGGAGACGCGGGAGATGGGGCCAAGAGGACGGTCGATGAACTAATGCAGGATCATGTGGATTTTCTGGCGACGTGTTTGAAGGAGTGCATGTTGACGAACAGCAAGCTGTTGAAGGTATGTCTCCTCAGCACCCACGCTATGTTCACTCTATCCACCTTCCCACCATTCTCCTCTTCCTCCTCCTCCTCCTCCTCCTCCTCCTCCTCCCACCACATACACTGTCCTGACATCGTGGCCTTATTAACCCACCCACAGATTAACAACAAAATCATGTCCACCTGCGCCATGTTTGCAACCTTCACATACTCCCTCTCCCGTTACCTGGTCACTAGCGATCCGGACCTCGTCGCCACCGTAAACGCCTCTCTAAACGCCTCCCAACCCTCGTCAAGACACGCTATCTTTGACCCCACGCGCCTGGAGAAAATGTTTGACATGCTCACAAAGTACGAGGACAGCTTCACACGGCATCTCAAGATTCTTCTGGATACGTTGAATTACCTCGCTGCCACGGAGACGGTGGTTTTCCTGCAGCTTTGCGCTCGGTTGGCGAGTGCGGGAGAAGGGGTGCGAGGATTGGAGGGTGTCGGAGGGTTGGCCGGGGAGGTGGTTTAGGGACACGGTTGGGAAAGTCAAGTCATTGGAACGAATGGAAGCTGCAGCCGATCAGGTCGTGTTGTCTTCGAAATCAAGTGTGACGAACTGAGCAAGCCAGACAAAGTTAAGATGAGTCAAGTTGACGCCCCAGATTGACTACGCACCCGTAGCACCTTCCGCCTCAGCCGGTGCGAAGCCAATCGGACGTCGAGGGTCCGCTCTCCCGCACGTCACTCAAACTACCCCACGCCACGCACCGCCAAACCTCGGAACTTCCCCAGACGGCACTAGTAGATCACCTCCGCTCTTCCGCATCTTCAACGACGCGCCTACAGCCTCCCTTTTCCTTATTCTATTCCCTCCACTCCACTACCCGTTTCATACACAAACAACCCCTGCAAACCCACAAACCAGCGTCTTACACCACCAAACCCCCAAAATGGCCCTCTTCATCCCCTTCATGCTTGCCCTTGCCGTCTTCTGGCTCGTCATCGGCATCATGCTCGCCAAGTTCTTCGCGCAGAAATATAAGGGCAGGCCGTGGAGCTCCCGCGCCGTGGATTCGTCGTTCGTTTACGGCAGTGCGCTGCAGCACGATAGGAGCAGCCAAGTCCATAGCGGGGGATATGGATATGGGCGCGATGGAGTGAATGTGGGGGGTGGGCATGGCAGGGAGGGGATCGTGATGGGGGGTTTTGGGAGGGGGAGGGTTAAGGGTGTGTAGAGGTGGGTTGTGTTGGAGAATGGCGCGGGTGAGTGAAGTATAGGCGGTGTATGTGTGGGTGTGGGCTAACTGTTGTGAATGTAGATGCAAGGCGTTCCGACTTTGCACTGGAAATGAGATGACCTGTCAAGATTCACGTTGGTGGCATGTGTTTTGTGTTCCTATCCGTTCGATCATGCGCGGCAAAGGCCTTTCATCGATGCATCGCTGCTCCGGCCCGTCGCATAAGCTCACACACACGTGCAAGAGCGAGTCGAAACACACAGCTCTCGCAGAAGCTTAGTCAACACGATTAACCAGTCTTCTCCTTGCCAGTCAGAAAGAGCGGCTCGGTCGTTACGTCACCCAGTGCGAAACTAGCAGTGAGCAAATGTTCCCGGCGCGCCCATTCACAGCTCCCAAATGCTACCTTCAGACAGCGTCTAGACTCAAAGCCCGGTGACTTAGAATATGAAACACTTTCATCTTGCTTCTCTCGCAGTCACCGTCTCTCTCTCTCGCTATTGTCGTTGTTGCCACATGCTATTGTCAACCAGCAACGCCAGGTGAAAGAGCGCGCCATCCACAACAACAAATAATGCTTCCAGGCAGCTTACGAACTCCAAGACACGGTGACTTTGACTGTGGAATCCTCTCGTCTTGCTGCTCTCGCGCTCGCCGTCTCTGCCCCGCTATTGTCACTGTTGTTGTTGGTATTGTCAACAAGCAATTCGAGGTGAAAGAGCGCTTCACTGCAACACTGGCACGGCAATGTTGCAGGACCCACTATAAAACCAGCGCAACCTACAGTCAATGCGGTTTTGCTCCAGCTCAGCTGTTTACAAATAACTACCGCCGCCTTGCAACTCTGCCTCTCACAGCCGACTTCACTACTTCACAAGCTTTCGCAACCGCTGCGGCACAACCTTCAAGCTCTCCACAGCTTTCTTTCACCGTTTCAACCACGCTCCTCACAAGCAGCGAGCATGTCTTCTACCTCTCTCTCTCTGTTCGCAGCCGCCAGGCTGATCACCCGCTTCCTCTTCGGAGACCTCCACCTCCCCACCATCCTCGAAAACTACGGTGTCTTCTTCGCCGGAATCACGTCTGGAGCAGTTGCGGCACCTGCTCTATACGCCTACCTCACCCGCAACCAGTACGACCGCGGAAAGGTGCAGCTCGCCGTCTTCCACGTCCTCCGCCTGTACGAGACCCGCGGTGACTACGCGAAGCTGCTCCACGACCCAGTGGAGCTGCTGAAGCGTATGGAGCCAGAGGTCATGGCGATGGTCGGCAAGCACCTCACCCGGATCGAGGCCGGGGAGGTCGTCAAGGAGCTCAAGCGCGAGTATGCGCACCTCGAGACGGCGGAGCACCGCAGCAAGCGCCTCCGGGGCAACCCGGTGAAGAAGCGCAAGGAGGCCTTCGTCATGGCCCCGTACGCTCCCTTCCCTCGCGGCTTCCTCCCTGCCCTCGCCTCCCCCGTTCGAGTCCACTTCGTCAACACCGGGGAGTGGAAGGATCTCCCCGTGGCGGAGGAGGAGGACGATGACATAGTCCTCACCACACCAGGTGAGGCTACAGCTGTAGCCAAGCCTGCCGCCAAAGGCCTCCACGAGGCGGCGAAGGGCAAGGGCAAGGGCAAGAAGGTCGAGGTCGTGGCTGCGCGACATGCACCCGAGCATGGCAGCTACGGCCTTGACTACGACGACTTCTCCTCCTCCTCCTCTCCCGTCACCGCCGCCGCCGACGACGACGACGAAGACCTCCCGGTCTCCATGCCGGGAGGGTACCGCAGCCGCTCCGCCCCCACGCCGCCATCTGTCGTGCGTATGTTGCGCGGCGAGAAGTGCTCCGGCGCTTCACTCTCGCCGATCCAGGGGTCGCCGGCGGATGCTGGAGGCCTACTGGGTGCTGGTGCTTCGGCACCAGTCGTAGCTGCGCCGACAGCAGCAGCAGCAGGGCGTGCGCTGCCCTTCGCTTCGTGGACCACCAACGCGCAGATGGAGTTCTCGGCCTCCTCCTCCTCCACCTCCTCCACCCGCCTCGCTGCCCCTGCCGCCACCACCTCTGCGCGTGCCTCGCCATCGGCCGCGCCCTCACGCCCTCGCTCGCCTCCCCGCCCCCTCTCTCCTCTGGCCGACATCACGGCCATCGACCGGTCTGCCTCCCCGCCTACCGCGCCCTTCAAGCGTGGACGCGGCCGCGGCCGCACAGGAGGAATCTCGAGGCCGGTGCCGACGCCGGTGCCGACGCCGGTGACGCCGCAGGAGAAGAAGGCGAAGAAGGAGATTGCCCAGGGAACGCGCAAGACCCCGCGCCAGACGTCGTTCCAGGGCTTGTATGGGAAGTAGATGGGGGTGGGTGGTGGAGTGGTGGAGAGGAATGGGAGGGAAGTGGGAGATGGGGCGTGCAGTGCGGTCGAAGCATCCCCTTCCTTCCCCGTGGCTTGAAGTGAGCTCAGCTGTCGAGCCGCCGAAAGGCTGGCTCTGGCTGGGCGAGCGTATATTGCCCGGGGGAGGATGGGTCTGACGCTAAGACTGTACCGCGCAAACCATCGTGGATACCGGGGCGGAGAAGAGCAGCTCGTTGCCGCAGAGCAGGTGGGTGTTTTATGATTGGGGGTTCAGTGGCCTTTTGTTCTGCGTGTTTGGGCTTCACAGCCATTCTTTCTTTCTTTCCCTCCAGCCGTGGCACTTACCACGCGCAGCCATGAATGAACCAAAAGTTTCCTCTCTCAAGAATGTTGCCCACTCTGTTTCTGTGCTGCATCGTCGCCACTTGAATCCATGATGTCCCGCCGCTACCACGAAACAAACAGCCCGGCATCCATCTCCTCTCTTCTTCAGCCCTTCACTGCTTTCTTCCGTGCCAACCTACACCACATCACATCACATCAGCAAGCAAAGCCCCATCCCCACCCTTACCCCAACACCAAAATCCACCCCCCAGATTGTATGTCAAACACACCCTCCTCCACAGCTTCTGCTCCCATCTCCCTTCCGTGCCTTACTCGCCAATCTCTGCTCGAGCTCGCACGAGCCCAGGTTTGCACGAGCACGAGCTTTCAGGCGCAGAGTGTGGATGACACATACAAGATGCTGTGGATATGGTTGTCTATACCGCGGTTGTAGCGCTCGTGGGTAGTTTACGGGGGGCGGGTGGGTTGGGGAGAGTGATTGGCTGGTCTGAGCGTGGATGGATGGGCGGGCTGGTGGGACTCTGTGGTGGTGTGTTGAGGAGTGGGAGAAGGGAGGAGTGTGGACG